>NEWO01000228.1:930195-1010096 GCA_003013225.1 Phalaenopsis aphrodite
GTGCAAGATAGTATGATGGTGCAAATAGTTGGTCAACCGGATCAAGGCATCCGGTCGAGCTAAAGTGTCATACTAACTGGCTCGGGAGAGCCAACTGAAATGAAGTGAACTGCTCGTCGAGCCGGGGTAGCCGGTCGAGGTGAAGTGAAATACTTGTCGGGTCGGGTCGGCCGGTCGGAGCAAAGTGAAATGCTCGTTGGGCCGGGGCGGCCGGTCAAGGGGAAGTGAAATGCTAGTTGGGTCGAGACGGCCGGTCGGAGCGAAGTGAAATGCTCGTCGGGCTGGGACCGCTGGTCGAGGTGAAGTAAAATGCTCGTCGGGCCGGGGCGGCCGGTCGAGGTGAAGTGAAATGCTTGTCGGGCCGAGGCGGCCGGTCGAGGTGAAGTAAAATGTTCGTTGGGCCGGGGCGGCCGATCGGAGCGAAGTGAAATTCTCACCGGGTCGGGACGGCCAGTCAGAGCGAAGTGAAATGCTCGTGCAATGCAAAATGCAAAATGAAACATGCAAATGTTCACATGCAATAGGGATCCATCTCCGTGCTAACAACCTCACCGGGAAAGCTAGGGTCAACATATCGAAAAATGGCGATTGCCACCTTTGCTTCGGCGAGGCCGGTGGGGAACTTCTCCCCGGATCTCCAAGGGGGAAGTTCTCCGCCTTGTCGTGAAATGAATTAGCGACAACGCTTTTACAGATTTCACGATGCCTCTGCACTTTACAAAATGAGCTAACGACTCGCATTTTCTCATTTCGCAAAGGCCTATTCTTTGATCTTTACAACAAGACCGAAGCAAAAAAAGCAAAGGGGAGCAAAAGAGGCTCCAACCCTTAGGATTTTTTTTGTGCTAAGATTGACAATCAAACAGGATTCTCTCGGCTATCGTAGGGGATTTGGTTGCGTAGTGAAAATCCTATCCTAAAGGCCACCTCTAGGAAAACAAGCGATCCATCACACAGATGCATCGTTACGCTAGCACTTGCCGACGCACGCACCCCGTGCGGGCGATCGAATCCGCACGCCTAACGCCAGTACAACCTAAGGCTAGCTAGGAAGTAAAGTGCGGAGGGGAATAGGAGTTATACTATTGCGCGGTTTGCACGACGCCCAATGAAGTCTGGGAACCCTTTTGCACGCGGTTCAAGACTCCTGCACACCTTCGAACGGCGACGAGCTCCGCTTTCCAGCAATGTCAGGATGCTCCGATGAGGTGTTTGGTCGCTGGAAAAAAAAGACGATGAGGTGGCAGTGGTGGAACGCCGGTGGCACGCAACCGGAAGGAGAAAAGCAGGGAGGAATGCACGAAATCTGGAGCTGTGTCGTAGTGGGACTGGTTTGTCACAAAATCGGTGCCGGTGAGGCAGTAGGCCGGCGAGGTATGGACGGCGAGGAGGAGGAACCAAAGAGGAGACCGACCGGAACAAAATAAATTTCAAAAAAAAGGACGGCGATCGGCTACAAACGGAAAAACTCGGCGGCAGAGGAGAACCCCAGTGAGGTGAGCCGCTTCGGTGGCTGAGGAACCCGCCGGCGAGGCGGTCGATGGAAGGGAAGAATTTCAGCGTGCGGTTGCCGAGGAAGAAGAGCTCCGGCCCGTCTGGACAGTGAGATCTACCGCGGGGAAGGCTTCCCGGCTGATCTGGAGGCCGGCGGCTTCGTTCGCCGACGAGGGAGGAGAGCCAGAGGGGGATTTTTTTGCTTGGCGGCGGGTTCTCTTGCTAGGTTATGGAGAGGGGAGAAAACTGCTTCCCTTTTCACTTTATATAACATTAATAAAGATAATGTTAATTCTATAACATTAATATATAATAATATATGATAATATGCTGTTAATAACATTAATAATAATACATATAGCCTTAATAATATAACGTATATAACGTTAATAATAATATATATATTATATATTATATTATTTATATTATTATAATTATCGTTCACGTATTCTTTACCCGTGTACGTCCTCGCGGTGGATGGAATATCTTTTCTGACTAAAGCCGATGTTCCGGACGCATCCGCACAGTCCTTTTTTCCATTCGGGGTCGTCTGGACCACCTTTTTCGACTATCAGGCCAAAACGATAATTCTCATATATATATTTTTTAATTCGTCTGTAAAATCTTGATTTAACGAACGTCCAACTTAGGTGGGAATGACAATTCGGGCATGCTAACACGGTCTATTTTGTAATTCGGGGTCGCTTGAGGCAGCTCGGATCACCTTTCCAACAACCGGGATAAAAAATAATAATTCGTGTATTTTAGACTCGCACGCAAAGTCGTAGCTAACTGAACGTCCTTTCTAAGTAAAATTGACGTTCCGGACATGATCGCGTAATCAGTTTCGTCGTCCGGGGTCATCTGGATGACCTCGGTAATGATTAGGCCAATTTCGCGCGTGACGCGACACATAATATTTTTCGGCCCGATCGGACTCGTTCAACGTGCCAAATGTCGAACGGCCTTCATATAAGTGAAAGCCAAAGCCTAGCAAAATGACCCTGGAAATGTGCCCCTCAACACGCAGCGTAAGGTCTCAAGTGGGTGTCTAACTATTGGATGACTATGGACCGGCTGTAAGCTATCCCGAGTCATGCAGGTGGACACCCTACACTCGTGACATCAAAAATTGATGCCAATAGTATTGTGCATACTAATCATTATGCTATCAAGTATTTAACAAAAAATAAGGATGCAAAACTAAGATTTATAAGATGGGTTCTTTTTTTGCAAGAATTTGACTTTGCGATAGTAGATAGAAATGGAGCTAAGAATCAAATTTTTGATCATCTGTCCAGACTTGAATTAAAGAAACCTCTCTAATTTGAAAAAGATTTTAATGTACATTTTCCAGATGAAGAATTTTTCAATATTAATGAGTGGTGTGTTCCCTAGCATGCGGACATTGTGAATTTTATTATTAGTTATATTATGCCCTATGGAATGACATACTAACAAAAGAAGAAATTTTTATCTGAAGCTAAGACTTATTTTTTGGATGACCCATTTTTATATAAACAAATAAAGGATCTTATTATTCGAAGATGTGTGCCATTAGAAGAAACTTATGAAATTATCCAAAAATGTCATAATTCTGATTTCGGTGGACATTTTGGTGTTGATAAAACAACATATAAAATTTTGCAATATGGATTTTATTGGCCTACAATCTTTAGAGATGTTAATGTTTATATCAAAACTTGTAATCGATGTCAACGAGTAGGCAATATTTTTAGCAGAAATGAAATGCCCCTCAATTATGTGTTAGAAGTTGAGATATTTGATGTTTGTGGATTATATTTCATGGGACCATTTATACCATCTTTCAGAAATTTATATATACTATTAACAGGCTATTATGTATTTAAATAAATAAAAGTTGTTGTTTTACCTAGATTTGTTGCTC
Source organism: Phalaenopsis aphrodite (assembly GCA_003013225.1). NCBI lineage: Eukaryota > Viridiplantae > Streptophyta > Magnoliopsida > Asparagales > Orchidaceae > Phalaenopsis > Phalaenopsis aphrodite. Next base: position 933,599 of record NEWO01000228.1, read on the forward strand.
AAAGTGTTTCAAAGTTCTTGAAAATAAAAATATTTTGTAGATTTAGGATGTCGAGAGTGATCATAGCTAATGGGAAAGTCATTTCAAAAATCCAATGATGGAGAAATTATTAAAGTAATATCATATAAACCATCAAATTGTTACTGCTTATCATCAAACAAGTGGTTTGAATAAATTATCCAATCGTGAAATTAAGAGAATATTTAAAAATCTGTGAATCCAACTAAAATGTATTGGTTAGTCAAACATGACTATGCTTTGTGGGCTTATAGGATTGCATACAGAGCTTCTATGGAAATGTCCCCATATAGGCTAAAATTTGGGAAAACTTGTCATTTATCGGTTGAACTTAAGCTTAAAGCATATTGGGCTATAAAAGGATTTAATTACAATTTAAGGGACGTTGGTGAGAAAAGACTATTGTAATTAAATGTGCTTGAAGAGATAAAGAATGAATCTTATGAAAGTGCTAAGATTTACAAAGAAAAGATGAAGATGTGGCATGATCGGAAGATTCTTACTAAAAATTTTAAGCAAGGACAACAAGTTTTGCTTTATAATGCAAGATTACAATTATTTTCAGGCAAACTTAAGTCCATGTGGATGGGCCCATTTGTTGTGATGAAAGTTTATCCCTACGAAGCTATGAATATCAAAGATCCTAAAATTAATAAAATATTTAAAGTGAATGGTCACAGGCTGAAACCATACTTTTTGGGTGACCAATTTAAATTAAATGATCTTATGATGTTGGGTCAACCAGAATAAACACTAGTTACATCGGGTTGATGACGTAAAACCAAGTGCTCGGTAACTAATCTCGGCTTTCTATATAGATGTTTATTGCGATGTACATGATTATATGTTTGATTTCCTTAATAATGATTCCTATTTTGCAATGAAGTCAAAAACTTCACCCAGAGCAAAAGCTAGACAAATTTTTCACTATGAAGCAAAGAAGAATACATTTATAATATTTAAATATATGATACTACACAAGTATATATATAGTTATTAAGTAATATAGGAATTTTTTATTAAGCCTTGAATATCAAACCCACAGAGAAAACTGACAATATGCACTTTATAAAATAGGAGAAATTAAACAATAAAATTTTACTTAGCAAAATATTCTTACTTAAGCTTAAGATACTATAATAGAAATGAAAATTTGATTCTTTTTGTAATTTTTTATATTTGAAAATAAAGTAAACAACTAATTAACTTAACTAAATATTTGTAATATGTTTAGTAAAATATCTTCTCCCTTATCATGAATCAGTAAAAATTATAAAAATTATATGATGGAAGTATTCTAAATGTGTTGTGTTAATTAGGAACAATAATATTCTTTACCCTTACTAGAGATGTTATAAAGAAATTGGCTAATCTATAGTTTGAATAGTTTTGAAAACCGGTTAGGTAGGGAAGATACTAGCTCTCACTCTAGAGTTCCATCTTCTCCCTCTACCTGGGGGCTAACATCCCAAATCAAAACCTAAAACTATAAATCAAATTATGGGCTTTGATCTGTCACTCTGAAGTCCTCTAATTCTACACTCATGAAAGTTTATTTCCCTATTTATTTGCACTCAACTGCTGTTGACCTCACTTCTGGTTGAGGTTTAGTTTTCCCTCTTTAGTAGCCTAGGGTCTGGCCATAGGACTTTCCTGTTGACTATTTCTAGAAAACTAGAAAAGGAACCCTCACCATTGGAAACTCTAAACTCTTCCTTACGCAACTTGAAGTTCCATATATTGGTCCTAACCTTTAGCACTTAGAATGGTCAGTATGGAGGATCTCAAGGAGAGTCCCTATAAGACTGCTTGACCTTAAGGTTGAGCCTGGGTGTTGGTCTGGAGCCAGCTCACTCACTTGCACTCACTATCACCTGGATCCACTCACAACTCTAAATCCAAAATTGTTGACTTTGATTCCTTGATCTTTTGGGGAGACTTGTGTAGATGGTCCTTTAGACCCACTAGCCCTAGGCCAATGCATAGAAGATCCAAATGGGGATTCCATTGGTCCATATCCCATATAAGGTGGTTGGCACCCCAATTCCACGAAAAATATCCAACTTGGTCTTTTGCCCCCAAATCCACCCAAACTACCTAAATGCCCTTGAAACTCTAAATTTGACAAAAATACCCAAATTCATCCAAAGTACCCAAACTTCTTCAAAATCATTTCAAACCGTTTCAAACTACCCAAACTGCTCAAATCCACCCCAAAATTCCAAAATTACAAAAATACCCTCAAATTTGCCAAAATTACCAAAAGACCTTGGCACCCCAAACTTTCCCAAAACATACAAAATCACTTCGAATATCTCCAAAACCAATTTAGACCCTTCAATTGAACCCAATTTGGCCAATTTTACCATTTTGACCAAAACTCCCAAATTACCTTTAAAGGCCCAATTTCCCCAAATTCATCCAAAATGTCCATCAACTTGGCCTCAATTCCCCTCAATTTGAATCCTAAACTCAAATAAAAATTTCATATGATCAATCCAAACCAAATCCAAGCCTAATTGACCCATGCTTTGAGCTCAATTTTGATCGAAATCAAAACCCCCAATTTTAACCATATGACTTAACCCCACCAAATTGAACCCCATAGCCTACTCAATTTTTCCCAATTTGGATCCTAAAATCTTCATAACAATCCTATACATCAAATTGGACCTTAAATTGTCCTTGGCCAAGCCTCAATTTCACTTAATTTCAACCCACATTCAAAATCCCCAAATTGGCTATATGTCAAAATTCCACCAAATTTTATATACAAACCCCAAAATTGGCACCCAATTGATGTTGAAAACTCTTCATGACATTCCTATAGACCATTTTCAACCATAAATTTGAACTTAGCGCAACCTTAGCCCAACCTAGACTCGAGTCTAACCCAACACCCCTAAATTGACCAAATGCCCAAAATCCTTCAAATTGAATCTCCAAACCAATTCAAAATCACTCTAAATCTTTTCTAACCCTCTTATGACAATCATCTACATAATATTGATCAATAAATTTGGCTCAATGTCATGGATAGCCTAAATAAAGCCCAACTTCTAGCCATTTTGACCCGAATTGAACCCATGCACCAAAATTGACTTAATCAAGCCTAAGACACCAAACCAATGACACCACAACCACCAAATACACCCTATGGACCAGAATAAATCCACATAAACCAACCAAGATGAGATATGGACCAATGGTCCCTTGATTTAAGGGATTTCACCCCATATTTGGCCTAAACTCAAATATCTTGGCCATCATCACTTACCCTTAGGAGTTAACCTTCAGTAAGCACCTGCTGGCCTCTCTGAGCCAAGAAGTGACCATACGCTAGCCAGTCACCATCTCAGCCATGGAAAACAACTAAGCCAAGGGAGCCCCAAGTTGCTAAAACCCAAAATTAAACCTCCCTGACTTGGCTCACTCCCATTGGCCATTAGAGTCATTCCCTCCACCTCAGCAAGCTTTAGCACCCAATTCCTAGCCATGAGCTCCATGAGACAACCATGGCTATAAATGGAGCTCTCCACGGCTAAAGAAGAGAGTGCTAGTAACCATAAGGAAACTTTGTCAAAATCTCACCAGAGCTTATCCAAACCATCTCAAGTGCAATCCCCTTGCTCTCAGCCACTGATAGCCACCCTTTATAGTCAATTTTCCACTGAAATTTGTCTTAAAACTAGGACATATCTCTCCACTCCACCACAATGCAGCAAAAAATAATTAATTGTGCACACACCATCCTCACAGTGAAAGAGGCTAATTCTCCACAAAAGCCCCCTCTGAAATAGCCTCTAGGATAGCTCATGACCAACACCTGAAATCTACCTTGGTCAAAATCATACATAGACAATTAACCAAGGCTTGAGACTTCATCCAGAGGTTTGTTGGGTCCAATCAAAGCTACTACAACCATTTGATTGAGGCCTCCCCTCTTAGACAAAGGTATTAAACTCAACCCTAATCCGAGCTTATTTTGATTCTCCATTTGTAACGACTTGATTTCATACATGATTAACTGTATATATATGTTCATCTTGAGTAGATGAAGGATTAGAAACAAACACCATGTAAATTGGTTGAGTCTAGCTGAAGATCTTAAGGTTAGTGTGAACTGCTTACGAGTTAGGTCACTTGGGACGATAACGAAGAGACGTCTAATCGCGTGTGTATCCAACCAACAGATCAAGTCGGACGAGTGGATGGTGTATAAACCACGAGCCGCGTGGCAGCTGAAGTGGATGGCAACGTCAAATGGTAGCACACCACGTGTGAGTTTGGAGCTGTCGTATGTTGAGTTGGCGCCACACTGGATAAATAGAAAAATAGAGATTTTTGAATTATTTTAAATGCCTAAACTTCAAAAATCCATATCTCTCTCTAGAAAAACCATAAAAATAAAATAAAAATACTCTCTTGTTCAGTGAACAGAGGAAAATAATGCGAACTAAGAATAAAAATTATTTTCTTATTCCCTGATTTTTAATGTATTAAATAATATTTGTGGTTTTTAAATTCTCCATGACTAAATATTACTCACCATGGCTTAAAATTTTGAGGGTTCATTCCTCATGATAGAGGTCATGTCTTCTTATTTTTCAAGGTCAGAGGATATCTCTATGCTTCTAGCCCTAATTTTCAAGCTAATTTTAGATATTTTCATTCTATAAATTAAAATATCATTTGGAAAATTATGGGAAAATTTTAGTAGGTTTCTTATGGTTAGAGAAGTCTAGAAAAAATATCATGATGCTTTGAATTATCTTGTAAATTTCTATATTTAATTAAATGTAAATATCTTGTGTGAATTTTGGTAAATTATGTGGTTATTAAAAATTAACAAAATTAATTCCACATTGTTCATAAAAATCATGTTTACTCACTGTAAAAATTTAAAATTTATTTGATTAAGTTTCGATATTAAAGTTGATTTTCTAAGGAACCTTATATTTTTGTACAAAAATAATTATATTAAATGAAATACACATGAGAAAATTATGAAATGTTGTTTTTTGAGTTCCTTATGATCAGGGGCATTTAGGAAAAATAAAAATTGCTTTTTAGAAAATACTTAATTTTCAAGCCTTATTTTGAATTTTAAAATAATTAAAAATAATTAAAAATCCCAAAAATATCAAAAAAAATCTAAATATGCCTAATTGTTCTTTAATCACTTGGGACTCATTAAAATAATTTTTTTCTAATTTTCCTAAGTTAAAAATAAAATTTAAAAGGCGTAAAAGTGGATTTTCTTCATTCTTCCATTAAAATAATTATAATAATTTAATTCAAAAAATCATGAAATTTTGTTTAAATATTTCTCTGATCTAGGGAAACCTCTAATAATTTTCTCATAAATAAAAACTTTATTTTAGAAAGTCAAATAAACCAAATTTCTAAAAAATCCTATTTTCTAAGCTTAAATAAATAATTAAATCAAATTAAATTTTGAGAGGTCCACACATTCTCCTCTATTTATTGTAATTACCTCGTAAATATAACACTCTAAACCCTAAAAGTTATTTGAGTTATGTTTAATGAGTTATGAGGTGAAGTGCCCCAATGGCGAAATAGTAATTTTAGACATTGGTACCTTAATCAAAATTTAGGACTAATGTAATTTTGATCTTAATAAATATGTTTGAATGATTGAAATATAATGGGATTAAAAATATGAAACCCCACTCACCACCCTTGCACAAACATTAACCAAACCGTAATCCTCTTAATCTTCATGGACGTCGGTGGTATTTTTGGTTGGGGGGAGTTGCCCGTAAGAAGCTGTTGGTCACCGGAATTGAAATCCCATCACCCGCTTCGGAAGGACATTTTAATTTATACATTCATTTAGTTTTAGAAAAATATAAAATCAAACTCACCTCATATTTTTCATAATTCAAATGAAAGAGTGTTGTACCTCAAATCCTGTATCTATCCCGAAGAATAAACACAAGATTTGAGGATGAGGCTCGATCAAATAAACTAAGGAATATATGACGTCCGTTTGGTCTATGAAACCTTTATATTTGCCGATAAGTTCCTCTATTTAATATAAAGAGTTAAATAGGGTTTATATTAAGCGGGGTTCGGACATGCTTCCTATAATAGCAAGCCCCTATAGTTAATTACAACTTAAATGACCAAATTCACCTAAGAAGTCTCTCGATTAAAATCAGGAAATATTATCTTCAAGGAGTTTCAAAGGGTAGGAATTTTCAATGAGATTGAAAAAAGAGGTGTGAGATGGGATTGGTTCAAATTTAGATCATTTTGTTGTAGAGTCCAAAGGAGGACGAACTAGGGGATGCCTGGATCCAGAGGAGAACCTCAGTGACTTCCCAAGCTATCCTAAATGTTTAGCTTCAATTTTAAGGAGAAATATTTAAGTGTTTCATCCTACCAATTTTATTTTTTAGGGCTTACATTCATGTGAAATGATCAAACAAATAGCCTGGAAGATGTGAGGATTTAGGTCGTGAAAAACGACAACCTCAGAATCCTAAGATGAGTTAGGGCTTATATTATATAACAGAGTTATACAAAGGCCTAAAGATAAGGTGAGGATTTACGTTGCATAAGCAAGAAACCTCGAAATCTTATGGCTTTGTTGTTTATATCTAAGGAAAGAAGATTGGTTTAGTTGGGGAAGACAAATTTTGCTGTTGACGATGGTCGTGCTGCCCACCATGCTAGACCCAAGTACCTCGGCGCGATGAGTTTCAGTTTTCTAGTGTGTCAAGTTATAATGTCAAATCAGGTGGCCCTATGGTTGAAGTTCTTTCAATTTTATGAGGGCATATTAAAGTTGATTAGAGCGACACCGGTTAGAATCCTATGGTTCCCTCGTTCTGGCACCACTAATTTTTATTAGATTCACTTAGTCTAAATGAACTTACTAAACTCAACTTAAGGAGTTCCATAATTTCATTTAGACCGTGGGAAGCCTCGTTAGCAACCGTAGGTTACCTCCTCCGAGGGTTTCCCGATCATCCGATAGAGACATCTTAATTTAGTTGAAGTTGTAGTTTGATGTGATGTTTGTGATTAAATTTTGAGTTGTTTTATATTTTGGATGTTGTGGCGGCGAATTTTATCTTGGTTGATTTTATTTTTTGTTTTGGTTTTGGTTTTGATTTTGTGGCTATCCTAATAGTTTTAGTTTTCATGTAGGGTGACATCGTTGTTTGGCATGCAAATTTTGCAGGTATAAAAGTACAGTACGAAAGTACAACACTGAAAATGGTAAAAGCGTACCTGACGAGTCTTCTTGTTCCACCACCTGAAACTCAAAAGGCATGCTAAGACAGTTTATATGAAACAGGGAAGTAAAATTTTGAAGACCTACCTAACCATAGGTCATATTTTGGTGAGTCCTTAGGAGTTTAATTAAGGATGATTTTGTTAAGCGAAACATATTAAGTTTAGTAGATCTTCAAGATGTCCAACAAACCTAGAGAAAGAAGCAGGTACATGCTACTCTCTCGCTGCCTGATGGAAAATACCGAGTTCTTTTAAACTTATTATGTTGCTCGATAAGTCATCCTATAAATACCATTAATGCTCAATGAGCACTGATGTCTCAATTATCTTTAAGGATAGGGTAATTATCACTTGTGATTTAATTTAAGAATTATGTGGGTGAAGACCCTTAAAGTGGCAAGTTAGTGTTGTTGGAACACTTAGCCAAATTTTAGCCCTAATTGGGCTTGTAGTGTTTGAAAGATGTTTTAATTTTCAATGATATTTACTTTTCTAATCCTGATTTAAATGAAACTTGATTTAACCTAAGTCACTACTAAGCCCTTAAGACCTATGTGAGTGTCTTAATTAGCTTTGAAAAGGTTAGGCTTTAGGTGGTCATGATTCATGATTTAAATTTTATTTAAAAATAAAAATAGGGGTACTAAATTGATTAATTATTGACTTCAAAAGTCATACCCCTAAGCCCTAGGTACATTTTATTTTAATAAACTTCCAAATTTTGCTACTTTAGAAATTTATTAACCTATCTTTTCAATTGGGAAAGTGTAGTAGGTTTCTACCAATTAACCCCTTATGTTTCAAACATCCAAATTAAGATCAGAGGTTACCCATTTCCCTCTTTAAATTAAGCCTAAATGTTAAGTTCGGCAAAATTTCCAAAATTACACATTTGCCCTTATGGCTCTAACACTTCATAATTTGTTAAATTCAATTCAAATGACTTCAAAATTTTTATCCTACCTTATTCATGGGTCAATTAAGACATCAGAGGAGAGACTGTCTTTTTTGGAAATTTAATTTAATTTACATAATTATTTTCATGCAAAAAGTAGGATTTAGTAAAGAAAATTGCTAACTTGACCAAGGTAAACCCTAATTCCTTGAAAGTTTTGCTGGAAGTAGGCTTAGACCAGAGAAGTCTTTGGACCAAATTTCATGATTTTTTGAATTTTATCTAAATTTTAAGAATTATTTTAAATTTTGGGGTATTTATTAAGTATAAAATATTTTAAATGGGGAAAATTAAGTTTTGTATTTTTGAAAAGTCTCCTAAGGTCAAAAAACTCAGAGGAGAAAATTTTATATTTTTTGTATTTTATTTGATTTATTGAAATTATTTTTAGTGAAAACTCATTTTTAGCCTTTAAAAAATTATTTTTAAGCTTTAAAATTCAATTTCTTTATTTAGAAAATTAGGAAAAATATTCTAATTATTCCTAAGTGCTTAGGAAGCAATGTTCTAAGTGCCAAAATGATATTTATCTTTAAAAATCAATTTAAGTTACCAAATGAACTCAAAATACTTTGAAATTTTTATGGTAAGTTCTCTGGATCATAAATGATAATGGAGATAAAAAATAAATCATATAAATGTTTATATGTTAAAAAGTTAATTTTTTTAATGATTTAGAGTTTATGAAAGTTAAGAACATTTGAAATGGCTTGACCCATTAAATTCTTTCCAAAAGCTCCTCTAGTGATGGTGGACCTTCCAAAATTTTCTTAAAATTTTCTAATCAATATGCTAATTATCATGATCAAATTATGTGAATAGAAGACACAAACTTTAAAAATATGGATCTCTCTATAGGAACCTCCTATGACTTTAGAAATATAAGAGGATGTTCCCCTTGATAGAGGCTACAACATGCCAAAAATTTAAGCTATGGTGATAAGTCTACATGTATGGAGAATCAAAACATTCAAATCAGTGTTTAATTAATTAAAAATAAAATGTGCATCACATGGACTTAAAATTATTTCCACATTGTTCTCCTTTGTTCACTGAGCATGAGGGTATTTTTATTTTGTTTTTGTGATTTTTCTACACAAAGTTATAGATTTTTGAAGTTAAGGGAGTTTAAATAAATAGAAAAAGCCCAATTTTTCTACTTATCCACGCGTCGCCTCGTCAACCTATGGTGGCTCCAAAGCTCCACGCAGCGCGCTCCCATTTGACACCGCCGTCCACGCTAGCAACCATGCATCCCACTGTTTGTGTAAAGAACCATTGTCCGGCTTCATCATGGTTGTCCATTTGATACTCGTGCGATCGGACGGAGCGTCGTCATCGTCCTTGATAGCCTAACCCGAGAACCGTCCACCTTCAAGGCTTAAGATCTCTCTCATTTCTTAACCAAATTAAGTGACTTTTTTTTTTAAAATGCTTATCTAAGCGAGACAAACATATCCATACAGTAATCATTCAATCAAATTAAGTTAAATCAAATGGAGAGTCAAAATAGGCTCGGGAGAAGAAGTTTTATACCTTTGCTCTGAGAAGTGAAGCTTCAATCAGAGGATCTTGGCACATTCGTTGGGGTCCAAGAAGGTTATGGATTAAGCCTCTTATTGTGATGTAAGGCTAAGGTATGAATTCAACCAAGCTCGATTTCAGGTGTTGATCTAGAGCTATGGTGGGGGCTATTTTAGAAGGTAATTTGATGGAGCTTTGTCTTCTCTTGTTGTTGTGAAGGTGTGGGCACAAGCAATTAAAGTTTGGTGGAGTTTTCAAAGATATCCTGTTTCTGCCCTAATTTTCAATCTCAAAATCAGGGTTACACAGGGGGAATCAAGCTGTGGAGTGATTGTAATGGGCTGTGGAGGTCTCAAGGAAGCTCTGTGAGTGATTTGGGAAGCTCTCTCTGAGAAAATTTTTAGCACGCCTCCCATGGCTGTAGAGGTGAGTTTATATAAAAATGGTCATGGGGTGGCTCTCAGGGCACAAGTTTGGGTGTATTGTGGTGCTTAGGTGGAGGGCAGAGGAGCTCTACAAATTGATTTGGATGAGCTGGCCTCTAGGTTTGATTTGGGTGAAGCTCCATGGGGGTGGCTCTCAGTTTGGCCATTTTCCAGCCACTAGGCTGGTTGGCGGCCAAGGGGAGGTAGTTAGGAGCTCAGGGAACTTAGGGGAATATGTCACAACAATTTAATGGATTGAGGTTTAATTTTGGCAAAAAAATCCTAAGCTTAAGCAAAGATGGAATGAAATCCCTTAGTTTAGGTGACCTTTGGTCCATGGCTTAGTTTAGGTGGTTAGATGGGTTTTGGCTCAGTCTTAGGGTTTAACCAATGGCTGAGGTGGAGTTAATTTGGTGACTTTGGGATAGTTAGGCCATCTTTAATGCATAGGTTCAATGTGGGTTCAAGTGATCAAAGTTTGGGTTTAGGCTAGGTTAGCCATGTCAAATGACCCCATTTATTGATCCAAAATGTGTAGATTATTGTTATGAAGATTTTTGGCGAAGGTTTGAAGTGATTTTGAGTTCAATTGGTAGGTCAATTTGAAGGATTTTTGAAATTTGGTCAATTTGGGCATGTTGGGTTAGACATGGCTCTAGGTTGAGTTAGCCTTGGGCTAAGTCCAAATGAAATGGTACACCTAATTAAGGGAGACGTTTTGAAAATTTTTCATGAAGGGATGGTGTGGAAATTTTGAGGTTAAGGCCCTCAATTTGGTGAAATTTTGAGATATGGTCAATTTGGGGGCAAATTTGGGGCTTTTAGACTTGGGTTGAAATCAAATAAAATTGAGGTTCTACCAAGGCAGTTTTAAGGTCAAATTTGATGTGTAGAAATGATATGAAAATTTTTCAACACAAATTGTGGCCAATTGAGTGGCCTATGGGTTCAATATGGTGGAACCAAGTCATGGGGACAAAATTGGGTTTTTGATGTAAATCAAAATTGGGTTCAAATCATGGATCAATTGGGCTTAGATTTGGTCTTTGTTTGTCATATGAAGAGTGAGTTTGAGTTTAGAATTGAAATTGGAGAAATTGAGACCAACTGTATAGACATTTGAGGTGATTTGGAGAAAATATGGGCCTTTAAAGGACAATTTGGGGGTTTTGATCAAGGATGGTTAAATTGGCCAAATTGGGTCATGTGATAGTTGAGGAAAATGAAATTGGAAAGATTTGGGAGGTTTTGGGAATTTTTTGGGATTTTATAAATTTTTTAGAATTTTGGGCCAAAGAAGGGTATGGTAATTTGGCCAATTTGAGGATTTTGGGTAATTTGGGTGTTTTCAAGGTGTTTGAAATGATTTTTGAGCAAGTTTGGTGTTTTGGCTAGATGTGGAGATTTTGGCCAAATTTGGGATCTCAACGGTATTTGGGTAATTTGGGAGAATTTAGGGGCAATCAGGTAGGTTGGGTATCTTGATAGAGTTGGATTGCCAACCACCATAAATATGTCATGGATCAATGGAAACCTCATTTTAGGTTTTCTATGTAGTGGTCTTAGAGCGTAGGGCTAATGGGTTTAGGGAACCACCTATAGGAGTCTCACAAAAGTATCAAGGGACCAAAGCCTAGAAGTTCTGGGTTTAGGGTAGTGAGTAATTGTGAGAGCAAGTGATTGCAGGTAAGTGCCTTAGCCCTAGACTAGCACCTAGGGTCAACCCTAAAGTCCAGCAGTCCTAAGGGTGATTCATCTTGAGTTCCCCCATAATGACCCACCTACTAAGTGCTAGAGGTTATGACCAATATGTGGAACTTCAAGTTGAGTAGAGAAGAGTTTGAAATTTCTAATGGTGAGGGTTCCTTATTTAGTTTTCTAAGAATAGTCAATAAGAAAGTCCTATTGCTAGACCTTAGGCTACTAAAAAAGAAAAATTGAACCTGAACCAAAAGTGATGTCAACAAATGGACCACAAATATGTGTGGTGTGTTGGGCAAGCACACCGTGCATATTAGCGTTGACCGGGGAGATCAACAAAAACAAATACAAACTCCTAAGTCAACAGACCCAGAACTATGTGTAAAGTTGTGTGTTTTTTTTTATTTCTGTCGGTGATACTGGCAGGTGCATATTTGATGAAGTCAAGGAGTAGAGACTCTCGCTGGGGAATAGAGAGTGGATTTCGAGTTATGAAATTTTAGAGATTTCTAGAGAATGGGAATCAATACGTAAGTGCTGACCCCAAGGAGAGAATTGAAATTTAAGTATCAATTCTGAAAAGAAAGGAAGAGTCGGAATTTAGGTACCGATTCAAAAATGAGATTTGAAATTTCGGTATCAATCTTAAGGAGAGAATCGAAATTTAGGTATTGACCTCGAAAGATGAGAATCAGAATTTAGGTACTGATTCAAAAATGAGATTTAAAATTTAGGTGTCAATCTCAAGGAGAGAGTCCAAATTTAGGTATCGACCTTAAAAGATGAGATTTAGAATTTAGGTACTGATTTAAAAATTAGATTTGAAATTTAGGTATCAATCTCAAAGAGAGAGTCAAAATTTAGGTATCGACCTCAAAAGATGAGAATCAAAATTTAGGTACTGATTCAAAAATGAGATTAGAAATTTAGGTATCAATCTCAGGGAGAGAGTTGAAATGTAGGTATCAACCTCAAAAGATGAGAATTAGAATTTAGGTACTGATTCAAAAATGTGAGAATTGAAATTTAGGTATCAATTTCGAGAAGAGAGAGTCAGAATTAAGGTACCGATCTCGTGAGATAGGAATCAGAATTTAGGTACTGATTCGAAAAGAGAATTGAAATTTAGGTATCAATTCTGAGAAGAGAGTCAAAATTTAAGTATTGACCTCGAAAGATGAGAATTAAAATTTACATACTGACTCAAAAATGTGAATTGAAATTTAAGTATCAATTCCGAGAAGAGAGTCAAAATTTAGGTATCGACCTTAAAAGATGAGAATCAGAATTTAGGTACTGATTCAAAAATGTGAGAATTGAAATTTAGGTATCAATTCTGAGAAGAGAGTTAAAATTTAGGTATTGACCTCGAAAGATGAGAATCAGAATTTATTTACTGACTCGAAAGGAGAATTGAAATTTACAAAGAGCTTGTGGTGTTGAATCTGCAGAAGTGTGTCATGTGGAAATGTTGATTTTGTTGAAGAAGATTTGTAGGGTTTTGTGCAAAATGCAAAATTCCACAGGGATGTGAAGTTTAATGCAGATAAAGATGGTTCTCTTGCGCGCACAAAGATTAAGAAACTGAAAATGAGAGAATCCACTCAACAGATTTTTTTCACATTTAATTTTTCAAAATATGTCTTTAAAGTTTTAATTTTAATTGGTTGATTTTTTTTAAAAGAAATTTGTTTTGTTGTTTATTCATTAGTGATTATTTTTTATTTAAATTTTATTTATTGTTAAAGATCTGTTGTTTCGTTCTTTATTTGTTGAAGTTCTGAACCAACGTGTTGTTCGTGGCTTTCATCCATCACACAAAAAGGTAACTGAAAAAAAGGCACATTCCTAAGACAAATTTTCATTAATCTGCTTCAGTAAAGAGATGTCACAGATCAAACATACGCTAACGCCTCAAAAGGTACAATATATAGTTCATGTCAAATTACATTCAGAACATCTCATACTATGAAGACATTGTAGGCTGAATATATCAGATACATATCATGTTGCAAAAAAAAAGGTGAACCCTCTGACCGTCTGTACTAGGTATGACGAGCTCCTGATCAAGCAGACTTTCTAAGTCATGCTCCAGGATAAGAGTTCCCTTCACATGTGCTTAGAGGTACAACCCTCCCATAGCTCGTACGACAATAGCTCTTCCAATTCTGGGTCCAGCTGGAACCCATATGGCATTTTGGTGTCATCCATCCTGTGGAAAGTCATAGACACCCTAAGGTGTCGTACCCCTGAATCCAATGTTTGGCAACGTCTGCACTGTTACCTTTAAGAACGAGTACTGAACCGACTGGTAGAGGAATCTCCATAGAACCTTTGAACTCACCAGGGCCGACGATATCAATTTCTTTCCCAAATAAAATATTGCTCTTACTTGTAAATGAGACCATGCAAAAGGGCCTCACAAAATCATGATGATCAATGTGTGGAGGAATGCAATCACCCTCTTCATAGATATTGATAATCCAACGATTGGGAATGCAGGTAGTAGGCAAAATATTCCATTTGACCATTCTTTTGATAATCCACTTTATCATTGGTGTTAGCGGATCTACTTGATCGTGTCTGAGGATTCCAGGAAGATTCCCCTGTCTGTCATTTGTGAAGTTGTAACAACAACTCCACTGGATGGTAATTCTTCTATTTCCTCTCATCCATTTCTTTGGCTCAGGATACGTTCTTTCCATGTGAAGGCCCACTCGGCCTCTATCTCTTAAATCAAAGATACAATCGAGAATGCTTCTTTCATCACTTTAGGAGAAAACTCTGGTATACAGCTCCAGGCCTTCCAGTATGTTGATGAACTTTCCCTAAACTTCTTCATAAAACTCAAATTCTCTTTTATTTACTTTACTTATCTTGTAGTACTCTATCATACCAGGGGTTGGTAGCTGTCGCGGGTGTTTTTTCCTTCGAGCATTGACAGGAACCTAAACTGGTGTTGGTTGATCTGGAACATGAGACTCGGCCTCTAGCGGGATGTACGACCCTAGGCTCCATGGTACATACTAATCTATCCCCAATGGGACATATGGCTCATCCATCATAAAATTTGAAGTCTGAGACCCAATGGTGCTTGAATTATACTCCTCCAATGTACTGAAATGTTGTAAATGTAGAACATTGCAATCTGGGCATTCTACAAACACACCCATGGCTGATGTTCCGACCGATATTTCAGTGTTGCACCTCGGGCAACCCTTGCATAAGACATCTGAAATTGAAAGTGTATCTGGCTCTGTCATAAACCCTACTTCTTCATCCGTAGTGCTAAACTAGCAGAAGTTTCTTTCAGGTCTGGATCATAAATGTGCCCCTTAGGAATAGGGGGGAGCAAGTTGTTCGTCTCTCTTTGACATCTGCGTTCTTGTCATAGAAAAGCTCTCTGCTTCTTGTTGCTGGCATTCCTGCATTGCCTATTGCGAAGAGAAGTACTTGGCAGTCGCTCATTATTGGCGGCTACTAGGCCACTATCTGGTGCAGCTACCATGGAGGGCAGACTACTGGGACCTTCCATCGGATCTTACTCTGTTATCACGTTCTTGCCTTTGTGTGATACATTATCTTTAGCGGTCACTCTCAGTAGTGAAGGCAATCCCTCTTTCTCTTTGCAACTGACTACATCTATGAGAGGACCTTTGTAGTCCATGTTAACCTGGTTAAAATCCATGTTGAAATCTATGGTACCACCCTGCAGTGCCATCTCCTCATTTAGTGCGAGGCTCCGACCATCCTTGAAAGCAAAGATCAGTCTCTGTCATGACATTTTTCTGTAGATGACAGGAAAAACATCAGTGAGCCAAAACTTGTCATGAACAAGAACAAAATAAAGTATTCATTAAAGTAAATTTTAGTTTGTTTTGGTGAAATAAATTGTTTATTTTATGTATGAGTTTTGTTTAATTTAGTAGAACATTACACTCAAAAGTGGAAAGAAGAAAATTTGAAGTTTAAAATTTTTTTCTCAAAATTTTCATTATATTGAGGTTAATTACAAAATTTGGACCCGGTCATAGACATTTGGTCACATAGATAACCCTAAAAAATAAAAGTTTCCAAAATTTCAAAGCAAGTAGAGGCAAGCAGCGTCAGGTTGCGCAATAAGTTTTCAGATATCGTCTGTTTATTGGTAACATGGGTCTTTCTCCCTGGAAGTCCACTAATTGGTAGGCTCCTTCTGTATAAACCCTTTCAATGACAAATGGTCCCTCCCAAGTTGGCTCAAATTTTCCACCTATTTTGCGCCGTGCAAGAATAGATCTTTTGAGCACAAGTACGAGGTCACCAACTTTGAATGTCCTTGGGCAGACCAATTTTTCATGGGCTTGTACCATCTTTGCCTGGTAAAGCTCCAGATGTTATTGTGCTTCTAGTCATTTTCCCTCAAGATTCTCCAGTTCTTCAAGTCTGAGTTTTGCGCTTTCTTTCATTGTGAGTTGGTTGGCAACGGCGACTCTGAGAGATGGTGTCTGGATTTATCGTTGTAGCACGACCTCAGACCCATACACGAGCATATAAGGTGTACACTGAGTGGGAGTTTTGAAAGTCATCTGGTAGGCCCACAAGGCTTCTAATAGTTTTTTGTGCCAATCTCTTTTGTTTTCATCCAGTGTTTTCCTTAAAATCTGTACCAGTGTTTTGTTGAAAGCCTCAGCCAGACCATTTTCTCTAGGATAGTAAATCGTAGAGTATCTCTAATCTATCCCATGTCTCTTGACAAAATTGTTGATCTTCGTACTTCTGAAAGTTGTCCCATTATTGTAAATTATTCTTCACGGTACTCCAAAACGGTAAACAATTTGGCTTTTGAAAAACTGAAGGACGTGCTATGTCGTAACCTCACGTAATGGTATTACCTCTGCCCATTTGGAGAAATAATCTATAACGGTAAGTATAAACATGTGTCCTTTGGAAGATGGAGGGTATATCGGTCATATTATGTCTATGCCCAAACACTCAAATGACCACGAGGCAACAGTTGGGTGTAACACATTCAGAGGTTGGTGTAAGATCACCCCTTGCACTTGGAATTGGTGACATCTTCTGGTTGTATCCATGCAATCAGACATCATTGTTGGCCAATAATACCCAAGTCTTTTGATTTTCATTTTTATTTCAGCCCTGACTGGTGAGCGCCACACAACCCGACATGTACCTCTTTGACAATATTCTGTGCTTCGGCTCTGCTCAAACACCATAGCCACATCTGGTCGAATGATCTTCTGTAGAGAACGTTTCCCATCAGGGCGTATGACATGGCCCTTCTTGTGATGTGGTGCACGTCAGACTTGTCTTCTGGCAGCTTTCTAGTATGCAAATATTTTATTAGTGGCTTGTGTAAATCTTCATTGATGTCTGCAACTGTATTTATTGTTTCTTCTTTTCCAAGCTTGCGTAGAGTTTCGAAGTCAATCTGAGACAAGACTTGTCTTCCTTGCACTGTGACTTCAATGGAATCCTCCAGGGGACATGCAATTTTTAGCAAGTTTTGCTAGAGTGTCGTCATGGGCATTATCTTCCCTAAAAATATGGTAGAAAGTTACATCAGGAATTTGCTCCAGGAGCTTCATCGTGTACTGATGGTATTCTGTTAATCTTGGTTTCAGAATTATGTATTCTCCGACGACTTGCTGGATGATGAGTTGTGAGTCGCCATAAATGGCAATGTTTGTTATATCCATTGAGATTGCCATTTCCAACCCGATGATTAAAGCTTCATATTCTGCTTCATTGTTGGTGCATGACTCTATCAGGTGGTATGATAACCTCAACATACCCTTATCTTGTGTGATAATAATCAAACCAATCCCTGCTTTGCATGGTATAACTATGTCTGATCCTTTGTCTTTTCTGGTTGATGAAGCGCCATCAAAGTACACCTCCCAGTGTTGCGCACTGGAGAATTCCATTTATAGTATTTGTTTATCTAGCAACTCGTCATTGAGAGAGGACCCAACTAGCAGTGGGTGTGCAACAAGAAAGTCTGCTAGTATTTGTCCCTTGATAGCACAGAGGGGAACAAAAGTTATATCAAATTGTAATAAGATCATTGACCATCTTATTAGACATCCGGAGAGTGTTGGTTGGGTCATCAAATATTGCAATGGATTAACTTTCAAGATCAGGGTAATCTTATGAGAAAGCATGTAATGTTTAAACTTTTGGGCGGCAAAAATTAACGCTAGACAATGCTTCTCAATAGTTGGATACCTTATCTTTGTCGGTATTAGATGACGACTCAAGCAGTAGAGTGAATTTTCTTTACCCTCATCATTGACATGTGCTAAGAGGGCTCTGAGGGAGTCATCTAAAGCCACAGTATAAAGTATTAATGGTTTCCCTAGGATAGACGCTGCCAAGACAGGAGGTGTCATTAAATATTATTTAACGTCCTCAAAAGCACGCTGGCATTTCTCTACCCAAATGAATTTGGCGTCCTTTTTAACTAATGCCAAGAAAGGCTGACACCTACCTGAGAGATTATAAATAAAGCATCTCAAATATGCCAACTTCCCTTGGAAGGAACGTAGTTGTTTCAAGGTTCTAGGAAGAGGCATTTCCAAGATAGATTTAATTTTATCCGGGTCGATCTGGATTCCCCGATGATGGACAACGAATCCTAGAAATTTCCCGGAGGTAACGCCAAATGTACACTTTAAGGGATCATTTTAAGGTTGTATCGTTGTAACCGTTCGAAAATGATCCTAAAATCATACAAATGGTCTATTTTTTGTTTACTTTTGATGACCAAATCATCCACGTAGCATTCTACTTGGTTGTGAATGAGGTCGTCAAAAATCTTCATCATTGCACGCTGATATGTTGCTCCAGCGTTCTTTAGGTCGAACGACATCATTGTGTAGCAGAAAATTCCAATCGATGTTCTGAAGACTGTAAGTGCTGCATCCTCGGGAGCCATCTTGATTTGTTTGTATCTCGACGATCCGTCCATGAAGGAGAAAATTTCATGTGTTGAAGCGATATCCACCATCATCTCTGGTATGGGTAGTGGAAACTCGTTTTTTAGACATGCCTTGTTCAAATCTCTGAAGTCAACAAAAACACGGATCTGTCCATTTTTCTTCTTAACAGGTACAATATTAGCCAACCATATGGGGTACTTCTCTTCTTTCACAAAGTTGGCGTCTATTAAGTTCTTCACTTTAGCGATGATTTGTTGCTCTGCTTAGAGGCGCATTCTCCTGGGAGCTTGTTTTACTGGGGATATATTCTTGTCCACCCCAAGTTTATGGACTGTAACCTCTACTGACAATCCTGACATTTCATCGTAGCTCCACGTGAAGCAATCTTTGAATTTTGTTAATAGTTTGATCAATTTTGCATATTCTTCGTCATTGAGGGGAGAACTTATAAATGTGGGTCAAGGTTGTTCTTCAGTCCCGAGGTTAATCTCTTTCAATTCATCAATGGTAGATTTAATTTCCTCCTTAAATTCTGGGGGAGCATCTTTTATTGGTTGATCAGTAGAGTCATCGTTTATATCGAGGCAATCATCTTCTGACTCACCAATAACAATCATGTAAAATTCAGAATCATCGACTGATCCGACTGTTCCAAATCTGAGACCCTCTTTTGAGTTGGGAGTTTGACTTTTAGCATTCCATAGTTTTTCAAAAAGTTGAAATTTATCTTTTGGAATTTGTTTTGGTAAGTGTCCCTATTGAATTAACTATTGAACACAAGGCAAGAAGTAACCAAAAGACAATTCCATTAATTCATTAGAATCATCATCCAAATTTACATGTTTTTCAAGCTCAATAGAGGAAGAAGCATAGTAAAATTTGATTAGCTTTGAACCAACACTACGGACTTCCTTAAGCTTTAAACTCTCGACCTTTTGAGAGAGAATCAGAGTGAGGGTCATGAAATTCACATAGTGGTTTATCCGATCATACATTGTTTAATATTCATTCTTTTCTGTATCTTCTAGGGATATCTCGTACTGAGGTCTCTTCCATCTTATCATCATTATCTCATCTTCAGAACTGTCTTCATTACCAATGTTGATAGTTGGCTTAGTCCGTTCAACAATTAAATTGATCCTTCCTCATCCACGTCCCCGACCTCGACCTTGGGTGCGCGAACTAAAAGAACTTTCATCAACTCATTGTAAGGGAGTAGTGAAAGATCGTTGAAGCAGAGTTGAATGGTCTCCTCTTTGTAATTCTTCTGAATCTTCATCTTTGTTTATGATAACTTAACGAGAGAAGACAGTCATCTTTGGAGGCGTGTAGTGCATCTTCATGGATACCAACTTCATGCACTGAAAATGGTTGTAGGTCTCCCTTGATGAAATTTTCTTGATCATCTTTGCAGTATTTGATGCACTGATGTAGAGATGATGGAACCATATTGTGCTCATGAATCCACGATCAACCCAATAGAGCGTTAAAAGAGGTCTCGGCATCGATGATATGAAATTTAGTGGTTGTCACGAGTTCTCCAACCTTCATAAGTAATGTAATTGATCCGAGGGCTCTTTCTCCCTTTTTCTTGAATCCTCTTAACATCATATTATCGGTCGTAAGCTCTTGAGCATTAATATTCAAATAGGTCAATGTACGTAGGCTCATCAAGTTAAGTGATGCTCCAGTCTTCATCTGTGAAGATTACCCCTGACTGTTCTTTCAACAAGCAAACTTCATCTGACGATGTGCTGGTCAACTGAGCTAAGCAAATTTTTGGGTCAAGCAAAGTTATAACCAGAGACTCTCTCATCTCCTTTGACAGGATCATAGCGTCGTAGATGCTTAATCGGTTCGGCAACTTCCTAAGATGAGCTAGCACATTGTAGTATACTTTGTTTGATCCTCTGATTTTATCTTGATCATGTGGTTCTTCCACTAGTGGAGGTGGGGGTATCTCTTCTCAAGTCATTATATGTTTTCCTTTGTCTGTTGGAGCTGTTCTTGGTGGTAAAACTTTTCCGCTCCTTAAGTTAACTTATGTGATTTCTTCTTCTTGAGATATCATTGTTGAATCTTCCGGTGTCTTTTCCTCTTCGTTGGAAAGATTTAAATTGTGGCAAGCAGTGTACCATGATGCTCGAGAATTGGCTCCTTGTTATCGGTGTTGTTGTAAGCGGTATTATTGATGTCTTCTTTGAACTTGACAACGAGTTCATCAGACTCGAGTACGATTTGAGGATTATTTTGAGGATTGATATTGAAGTTAGATCATTCATAATCAGTTACGTTATCACTAGAAATAGTTAAAATGTAGTTGAAATCATAATCATTATATTCATAAGATCCCAGAGGGACAAAAAGATAATCATACAAAGTCAAGGGTTTGAGGATTTTCTTCCCTGAATCCGAGACAACCAATCTAGTAGAGGCAGCCCCTATCCTACCCCCCCCCCCACGTTATCAATCTTTTAGTGACACTTTTCTTTTTCTTCTTTTTCCTTGACGATGACGGATATCCTGACGAAACCTTCATCTCGGGCTTGGTATGTTGGGGACTCTGAATGGAGGCTTTTTTTATGCAAACTAGATCTTGTTCATTATTTTCTTGGATGATCTGCTCCATTTCTCATTCCATCCTTCTTCGGTATTTTTTGAAGCTTGTTTTGATGAATCTTGTATTTGATTAAGGACCCTCTTGAGTTCATCCCAAGTTGTACTCCATCCATCTGTTCCAGTATACAGATCAGTTGGGGAGATTGGCTCGGTTGAAATCATATTTATGGAACCTTTTTCAGATTCTCCTAAATATTCTTTCAGGATTGTTATGTTCTTTTCTTTAAGGTTCCTCCCAAGCCAGTCCTTAAAGATGAAGCATTTTTCTATAGTGTGCCCGAGCAACCGGTGATATGGGCGATAATTTGGTTCATTCTTCTTATCCACCTCTTCGGGCTTCTTTGGATCTGGTAGTTTGAATTTTGGCTTCTTCATCAGACTCCTGAATATTATAGGTATAGCTTCATCCTTGAAAGAATACACAATTTTCTGTCACTCCGACAGGGATATTCTCTTATCCCCCATTCGAGGTGATCCCTCTTGAGGCGGGCACTGATTGGATTGACTATTCTGTTTCTAAGAGTACTGTGAAGAAGACTGGCGATGCTCTTCTGCATATATTCTTTTATCTCCTTTAGTTTTGATCACATGGACATCCATGAATTCCTCCTCCAAGTAATCATTATAATCAAAATTTTCATTATCATTATCGACGGAAACTCCGTATTTTTGAGCTAACTCAGAAATCTCGATGCTGAGTTTCTCAACTTTCTCTTCAATTATCGATTTCTTGATATCTTTAAGATCTGGAGGATCCTGATGGACATCCTCTATTTGATCCTCCATCTCACTAGCTATTGTCGCAATGATGTCAGATATTTCAGATCCTGGTTTTATTTCCTATCCTTGTCCTGTGGGCTTACCGGACTGTAACGGTGCAGCGACCTTGGGTACCCATACCTTTTCCACTTTTGATGATGATGTCTCAAGACGGTGCATCTTAGTAGAAACATCGGTATGTTAAGGGAAAGTATGCTCCTTGAGGTGTAGACCAGCTACAGTGCCAGGTAATTGTCTTGTCTTTATCTTTGGGATTGTAGGTATGTCTCCATGATGGGCGACGGGTAAGATTTTCAGACCCGGTCTTGACTTAATCGGTCGACGGCCCGCGGTCTTGGTAGTAGTATAATCAGTAGTGATCACTGTGATATCAACTTTTTTCATAAAAAAAACCAAATGGGGATGCAAGTAGGTGGCACTCCAGTTGTCTTGTGGGACTGTCTGGCGGATTTGACGTCCTTCAAAATTTCCTTCTTCATGCGAGGGGAAATTGCATCTCCCACACATTTAAGCAACTCGATAACTGAAAATCTTTCTTTGGTAGCAAGCCTTCTGAAAACTGCACTAACTCGAGTGATAGGAGTGAACTTCTTTCTCTCCTTACCGTGTCCATGAAGTGACGATATTGCGGCAGTCATCCTTCGGATACTCTCATACCCCTTGGTAGCTGTCAGAGGATGGAATCTACTTCCTCGCAGGAGTGGATAAATTTCTGGTAACACTTCTTCATCTTGATGAGGCTTCTCTTCAATGGGTGTCTCCTTGGGAGCCTTGGTTTTAATGGCCCTTTGAACTTTTCTGTTGCAGTTCCTCCTTTGAGTTCAGGTCAGCGGTACAGTCCTCGAACTTGATCTGATTTCAAACACGGGTGGTGGGACAGTTAATCCCTCAGTCGGAACCTCAATAATCATCACTTCTTTCCCTTTAGCAGCAGCGGGGCTAGTAGGTTTGGCGGGTGTCGTGACGGCAGTAGTTTTAGACTTCTTGCATGTAGGGAAGTCTTGCAGGCAGTTCAGGTTGAATTCTGCAGACGGCTCATGTATTTCTAGAGCAGCAGTCTTTATTACCACAAATGGGGCTTTCCCGAGGATGACCTCGAGATCTTCAATTCCTGTTCCAAATTTGATGGTAGGAGAAAGGTTACGGGCTTCGTGGCTCGTTGGCAGGTTGCAGGAAAAGGTCAGCGTTTGGTAGGTCATTGCAACAGGCTTGAAAACAAAAAGTTTCAGGATTAGCTATATGAACAAAAAACAACATAATTTTTAGTGCAAGCACTGAAAGTAGAGGTTGATATGTAGACCAGGCGGGTCTTAATTTATGGGTATTTTAAAATCTTGTTTAAAATTTAATTAATGTAAGAAAATCTCAAAGTGCGCGCAGCACAACACGATTTGGTCTCTATTCAAAGATGGTTGAACAGCTAGTCCTGAAGTCCAAAGAGTTAACCGTACTTTTCCATGATCAAAATGGGTAAATTATGCCAACAGAAGAGGGTAATTTGGTCCGAGAGGGACATTGACACATTACCGATCTGTGAAAATAATATTTCTTGAATTCTATGGAGAGGAAAGCTTGTCCCCAACAGAGTCACCAGAAGCTGTCAGCGCTATTTTTGGTTGGGGGGAGTTGCCCGTAAGAAGCTGTCGGTCACCAGAATCGAAATCTCATCGCCCGCCTCGGAAGGACGTTTTAATATATATATATATATATTTAGTTTTAGAAAAATATGATATCAAACTGACCCCATATTTTTCATAGTTTAAATGAAAGAGCGTTGTACCTCAAATCCTGTATCTATCCCGAAGGATAAACACAAGACTTGAGGATGAGGCTTGATCAAATAAACTAAGGAATAAAGGACGTCTATTTAGTCTTTGAAACCTTTATATTTGCTGACAAGTTCTCCTATTTAATATAAAGAATTAAATAGGGTTTATATTAAGCTGGGTTTGAACTTGCTTCCTATTAGGGCAAACCCCTATAGTTAATTACATCTTAAATGACCAAAGTCATCAAAGAAGACTCTCGATAAAAATCATGAAATATTATCTTCAAGGAGTTTCAAAGGGTAGGACTTTTCAATGAGATCCGAAAAAGAGGTGTGAAAGGGGATTGGTTCAATTTTAGAACATTTTGTTGTAGAGTCCAAAGGAGGAAGATCTAGCGGATGTCATGGATCTAGAGGAGAACCTCAGTGACTTCCCAATCTATCTTAATGTTTGGCTTCAATTTTGAGGAGAAATATTTAAGTGTTTCATCCTGCCAATTTTATTTGTTAGGGCTTACGTTCATGTGAAACGATCACATAAATAGCCTGGAAGATGTGAGGATTTAGTTTATGACAAATGACAACGTCAAAATCTTAAGATGAGTTAGGACTTATATTGTATAACAGGGCTATACAAAGGCCTAAAGATAAGGTGAGGATTTACGTTGCATAAGCAAGCAACCCAGAAATCCTATGGCTTTGCTGTTTATATATAAGTAAAGAAGATTAGTTTAGTTGGGGACGATAGGTTTTGCTGTTGAAGATGGCCGTGCTACCCACCATGGTAGCCCCAAGCTCCTCGCCGCGATGAGTTTGAATTTTCTAGTGTGTCAAGTTATAATGTCAAATCAGGTGGCCTATGGTTGAATTTCTTTAAATTTTATGAGGGCATATTAAAGTTGATTAGAGCGACACCAGTTAGGATCCTACGGTTCCCTCGTTCCGACACCACTATTTTCTATTGGATTCACTTAGTCTAAATGGACTTAATAACTGAACTTAACGAGTTCCATAATTTCATTTAGACCGTGGGAAGCCTCGTTAGCAACTGTAGATTACCTCCTCTGAGGGATTCCCGATCATTCAATAGAGACGTCTTAATTTAGTTGAAGTTGTAGTTTTATGTGATGATTGTGATTGAATTTTGAGTTATTTTATATTTTGAATGTTGTGGCGGTGAATTTTATCTTGGTTGAGTTTAGTTTTAGTTTTGGTTTTGGTTTTGATTTTGTGTCTATCCTAATAGTTTTAGTTTTCATGCAGGGTGATATCATTGTTTAGCATGCAAGTTTTGCAGGTATAAAAGTACAGTATAAAAGTACAACGCTGAAAACTGTAAAAGCGTACCTGGCGAGTCTTCTCGTTCCACCACCTGAAACTCAAAAGGCATGTTAAGGCAGTTTATTTGAAACAGGGAAGTAAAATTTTGACGACCTACCTAACCTTAGGCCATATTTTGGTGAGTCCTTAGGAGTTTAATTAAGGATTATTTTGTCAAGCAGAACATATTAAGTTTAGTGTTTGAAACACTTAGCCAAATTTTAACACTAATTGGGCTTGTAGTGTTTGAAAGATGTTTTAATATTCAATGATATTTACTTTTCTAATCCTGATTTAAATGAAACTTGATTTAGCCTAAGTCACTACTAAGCCCTTAAGACCTAGGTGAGTGTCTTAATTAGCTTTGAAAAGGTTAAGCTTTAGGTGGTCATGATTCAAGATTTGAATTTTATTTGAGAATTAAAATAGGGGTACTAAATTGATTAATTATTGACTTCAAAAGTCATATCCCTAAGCCCTATGTTCATTTTTTTTAATAAACTTCCAAATTTTACTACTTTAGAAATTTATTAACGTATCTTTTCAACTGGGAAAGTTAGGTTGGTTTCTACCAATTAACCCCTTATGTTTCAAACATCCAAATTAAGATCAAAGGTTACCCATCTCCCTATTTAAATTAAGCCTAAATGTTAATTAAGGCTAAATTTCCAAAATTACACATTTGCCCCTAAGGCTCTAACACTTCATAATTTGTCAAATTCAATTCAAATGACTTTGAAATTTTTATCCTACCTCATTCATGGGTCAATTAAGAAATCAAAGGAGAGAATATGTTTTTTGAAAATTTAATTTAATTTACATAATTATTTTCATGCAAAAAATAAGATTTTCCAAAGAAAATTCCTAACTTGACCAAGATAAATCTGAAATCCTTGAATTTTTTATTGGAGGTAGGTTTAGACCATAGAAGTCTTTGGACCAAATTTCACGATTTTTAAAATTTTATCTAAATTTTAAGAATTATTTTAAATTTTGGGGCATTTATTAAATATAAAATATTTTAAATGGGGAAAATTAAGTTATGTATTTTTGAAAAGTCTCCTAAGGTTGGAGAAATCAAAGAAGAAGATTTATTATTTATTTTTGAATTTTATTTCGTTTATTGGAATTATTTTTAGTAAAAACTCATTTTTAGTCTTTAAAAAATTATTTTTAAGCTTTGAAATTCAATTTCTTTATTTGTAAATGAGGAAAAATATTCTAATTGTTTCGAAGTGCTTAGAAAGCAATTTAGAACATTTTCATAAGTTTTATTATTTTCGTTATTTTTAGGGATTTTTAATTATTTAAATATTTAAAATAGGCTAAAAATCAAGTTTTTATTTTAAATATCATTTTTTTTAGAAAATACTCCTGATCATAGAGAACTCAAAAAATAAGTTTTTATAAATTTTTTGAGTTATATTTTGATTTTTTAAAAAAATATTTAAGTGTCAAAATGATATTTATCTTTTAAAATCAACTTAAGTTATCAAATAAACTCAAAATCTTTTAAAATTTTTATGGTGAGTTCTTTGGATCATAAATAATAGTGGAGATTAAAAATCAAGTTATTTAAATGTTTATATCATGCAAAGTTAATTTTTTAATGATTTAGAGTTTATGAAAGTTAAGTACATTTTAAATGACTTGACCCATGAAATTATTTCCAAAAGCTCCTCTGGTCATGGTGGACCTTCCAAAATTTTCTTAGAATTTTCTAATCAATATGCTAATTATCATGATTAAATTATGCAAATAGAATCACAAACTTGAAAAATATGGGTCTCTGTCTAGGAACCTCCTCTGACTTTGGAAAAATTAGAGGATGTACCCCTTGACAGAGGCTACAACATGCCAAAAATTTAAGCTATGGTGAAAAGTCTACATGTATGGATAATCAAAATATTTAAATCAGTGTTTAATTAATTAAAAATAAAATGTGCATCACATGGACTTAACATTATTTCCACATTGTTCTCCTCTATTCACTGAGCAAAGGGTATTTTTATTTTATTTTTGTGATTTTTCTACACAAAGTTATGGATTTTTGAAGTTAAGGGAGTTTAAATAAATAGAAAAAGCCCTATTTTTCTACTTATCCACGCGATGCCTCGTCAACCTACGACGGCTTTGAAGCTCCACGCGACGTGCTCCCATTTGGCGCCGCCGTCCACGCCAGCAGCCACGTGTCCCGCTGTTTGTGTAAAGAAGCAATGTCTGGGTTCATCTTGGTCATTCATTCGATACATGCGCGATTGGACGTCGCGTGGTCATCGTCTCCGATAGCCTAGCCCGAGAACCGTCCACTTTCAAGGCTTAAGATGTCTCTCATTTCTTAATCAAATTAAGTGATTTTTTTTTCAATGCTTGTCTAAGTGAGACGAACATATCCATAGGGTAATCATACAATCAAATTAAGCTTAATCAAATGGAGAGTCAAAATAAGCTCGAGAGAAGGAGAAATTTTATACCTTTGCTCTGAGACGTGAAGTTTCAATCAGAGGGTCTTGGCACATTTGTTAGGGTCCAAGGAGGCTAGCGATTAAGCCTCTTGCTGTGGTGTAAGACCTACGTATGACTTTAACCAAGCTCAATTTCAGATGTTGATCTAGAGCTATGGTGAAGGTTATTTCAGAGGATAATTTGACGGGGCTTTGTCTTCTCTTGTTGTTCTAAAGGTGTGGGCACAAGCAATTGAAGTTTGGTCGAGTTTTCAGAGATGACCTATTTATGCCCTAATTTTCAAGCTCAAAATCAGGGTTACACAGAGAGAATCAAGGCAGTGGAGTGATTGTAATGGGCTATAGAGGTCTCACGGAAGCTCTGTGAGTGATTTGGGAAGCTCGCTCTGAGAAAATTTTTAGCACACCTCCCATGGTCATGAAGGTGAATTTTTATAAAAATGTCTATGGGGTGGCTCTCAGGGTACAAGTTTGGGTGCATTGTGGTGCTTAGGTGGAGGGCAGAGAAGCTCTCTAGATTTGATTTGGATGAACTATCCTCTAGATTTGATTTGGGTGAAGCTCCATGGGGGTGGCTCTCGGTTTGGCTATTTTCTGGCCACTAGGCGGGCTGGCCGGCTAGGGGGAGGTAGCTAGGAGCTCACGGAACCCAGAATAATATGTCACAACAATTTAATTGATTGAAGTTTAATTTTAACAAAAATATCCTAAGCATAAGAAAAAATGGAATGAAATCTCTTAATTTAGGGGACCTATGTTCCATGGCTTAGTTTAGGTGATTAGATGGGTTTTGGCTCAGTCTTAGGGTCTAACCAATGGCTGGGGTGGAGTTAATTTGGTGGCTTTGGGGTAGTTAGGCCATCTTTAATGCATAGGTTCAATGTGGGTTCAAGAGATAAAAGTTTGGGTTTGGGCTAGGTTAGCCATGTCAAATGACCCGATTGATTGCTCAACATTGTGTAGATGATTGTTATGAAGATTTTTGGTGAAGGTTTGAAGTGATTTTGAGTTCAATTGGTAGGTTAATATGAAGGATTTTTTAAATTTGGTCAATTTGGGCATGTTCGGTTAGACATGGGTATAGGTTGAGCTAACCTTGGGCTAAGTCCAAATTTAATAGTCCACTTGATCAAGGGGGATGTTGGGAAGATTTTTCATGAAGGGATGGAGTGAAAATTTTGAGGTTAAGGCCCTCAATTTGGTGAAATTTTGAGATATGGTCAATTTGGGGGCAAATTTGGGGCTTTTAGACTTAGATTGAAATCAAATAAAATTGAGGTCCTACCAAGGCAAATTGAAGGTCAAATTTGATGTGTAGGAATGTTATGAAGATTTTTCAACACAAATTGTGCCCAATTGTCTTGAGGCCAAAATTGGGTTTTTGATCTAAATCAAAATTGGGTTCAAATCATGGATCAATTGGGCTTGGATTTGGTCTTCATTAGTCATATGAAGAGTGAATTTGAGTTTAGAATTGAAATTGGGGAAATTGAGACCAATTGTATAGACATTTGAAGTGATTTGGAGAAAATATGGGCCTTTAAAGGGCAATTTGGGGGTTTTGATCAAGGATGGTTAAATTGGCCAAATTGGGTCATGTGATAGTTGAGGAAAATGAAATTGGGAATATTTGGGAGGTTTTGGGAATTTTTTGGGATCTTATAATTTTTTTGGAATATTGGGCCAAAGAGAGGTATTTTGGTAATTTCGCCAATTTGGGGATTTTGGGTAATTTGGGTGTTTTCAAGGTGTTTGAAATAGTTTTTTAACAAGTTTGGGTATTTTGGATAGATTTGGAGATTTTGGCCAAATTTGGTATCTAAAGGGTATCTGGGTAATTTGGGGGAATTTAGGGGCAATAAGGTAGGTTGGTTATCTTGATAGAGTTGGATTGCCAACCACCATAAATATGCTGCGAATCAATGGAAACCTCATTTTGGGTCCTCTATGTAGTGGTCTTAGCTAAACCCTAGCCTAGGGCTAATGGGTTTAGGGAACCACCTACAGGAGTCTCTCAAAAGTATCAAGGGGCCAAAGCCTATAAGTTCTGGGTTTATGGTAGTGAGTGATATTGAGTGCAAGTGATTGCAAGTAAGTTCCTTAGCCCTAGACCAACAGTCAGAGTCAACCCTAAAGTCGAGCAGTCCTAAGGGTGACTCATCTTGAGTTCCCACATAATGACCCCACCTACTAAGTGCTAGAGGTTAGGACCAATATGTGGAACTTCAAATTGAGTAGAGAAGAGTTTGAAATTTCTAATGGTGAGGGTTCCTTATCTAGTTTTCTATGAATAGTCAATAGGAAATTCATATGGCTAGACCTTAGGCTACTAAAAAGGAAAAACTAAACCTCAACCAAAAGTGAGGTGAACAAATAGACCCCCAATAGGTGTGGTGTGTTGGGCAAGCACACCGGGCGTATTGGTGTTGACCGACGAGATAAAAAAACCAATACAAACTCCTAAGTCAACAGACCCAAAAGTATGTGTAAAGTTTTGTGTGTTTT
Source organism: Phalaenopsis aphrodite (assembly GCA_003013225.1). NCBI lineage: Eukaryota > Viridiplantae > Streptophyta > Magnoliopsida > Asparagales > Orchidaceae > Phalaenopsis > Phalaenopsis aphrodite. Next base: position 963,889 of record NEWO01000228.1, read on the forward strand.
TTTTTATTTCTACCGGGGATACTGGTAGGTGCATATTTGATCAAGTCAAGAAGTAGAGACTCTCACTGGGGATTCAAGAGTGGATTTCGAGTTATGAAATTTTAGATATTTCTAGAGGATGGGAATCAATATGCAAGTGTTGATCCCAATGAGGGAATTGAAATTTAAGTATCAATTTTGAAAAAAAAGGAAGAGTTGGAATTTAGGTACCAATTCAAAAATGAGATTTGAAATTTAGGTAACAATCTCAAGGAGAGATAGTTGAAATTTAGGTATCGACCTCAAAAGATGAGAATCAAAATTTAGGTACTGATTTAAAAATGAGATTTAAAATTTAGATATCAATCTCAAGGAGAGAGTCGAAATTTTGGTATCGACTTCGAAAGGTGAGAATCAGAATTTAGGTAATGACTCAAAATGAGATTTAAAATTTCAGGTGGTGGAGCGAGAACAATCCACAGGTAAGCTTTTAAATTAATGCATTTACCTTTCTGTACTTCTTGTGCTTGCATGTTAAACAACTCTGTAACCCTGCATGAAAACCAAAACTGTTAGGATATCCATGAAACTAAAACCAAAACTAAAATCAACCAAGATAAAATTCACCACACAACATTCAAAATATAAGACAACTCAAAATTTAATCACATACATTTTGAGAATATAAAATATACATATAATATTTTGAGAATATTACATTTTATTATATTACATAAAAATAATTAAATTTGAGAATATAATATTTTAAATTTTGAGAACATAATATTTTAAATCACATACATTCAAAATATAAGACAACAAAAAAATAATTGTAACTAAACTAAAAAAATAATTAAATTTACATAATTAAGACAACAAAATATAAATTTAATAATTAAATTTGAGAACATAAAAATATACATAATATTACATTTTGAGAATATAATATTTTAAATCACATACATTCAAAATATAAGACAACAAAAAAATAATTGTAACTAAACTAAGACGTTTCTATCGGATGATCGAGAATCCCTTGGAGGAGATAACCTACGGTTACTAAAGAGATTTCCCACGCTATAAATGAAAGTATGGAACTCATTAAGTTAAGTTTAGTAAATTCATTTGGACTAAGTGAATCCAAAAGAAAATAGTGGTGCCGGAATTAGGGAACCATAGGATCTTAATCAGTGTCGCTCTAATCAACTCCAATATGCCCCATAATATTTGAATGACCATAATCGTAGGAACATTTGATTTGACATTATAACCTGTCACAAAACTCATAACGACGAGGACCTTGGAGCTAGCATTGTGGGCAGCACTGTCATCTTTAATAGCAAGAGGATCTACAACAACATATCTTTCCTTAGAATTAAACAACAAGCCATATGATTTCGAGGTTGTTTGTTTATGCAACATAAATCCTCAACCTTTTCTATAGGATTTTGTACAGCTCTGTTGTACAATATAAGCCCTAACTCATCTTAGGATTATGAGGTTATCGTTCATCATGACCTAAACTCTCACATCTTCCAGGCTATTTGTGTGATTTTTTCATATAAATGTAAGTCCTAAAACAAATAAATTTGACAGGATAAAATATTTAAATATTTCTCTCCAAAATTGAAGCCCAACCATAGGATAGCTTGGAAAGTCACTGAGGTTCTCCTCCAGATCTCTGACATCTCCTAGTTCTTCCTTCATTGGATTCTATAATAAATGTTCCAAATTTGAACACCTCTTTGTCTGATCTCATTGAAAAGTCTTATTCTTTTGAACTCCTTGAAAATAATATTCCCTATTTTTTATCTTGAGTTTTCTTAGGTGACTTTGGTTATCTAAGATGTAATTAACTATAGGGCCGACCCTTAAAGCTAGGTTTTCCGAACCCAGCTTAATATAAACCATATTTAATTCTTCATATTAAATAGGGGAACTTGTCGGCAAATAAAATGGTTTCCGCAGACCAAACAGATGTCATATGTTTCTTAGTGTATTTGATCGAACCTCACCCTCAATTCTTTTATTTATCCTTCGAGATATATATATATGGTTTGAGGTATAGTGTTCTTTTATTTAAACTGTAGAAGATATGGGATGAGTTTGATTTCATATATTTTTTTATAAACTTAATATATATATATATATATATATATATATATATATATATATATATATATATATATATGTGTGTGTGTGTGTGTGTGTGTGTGTGTGTGTGTGTGTGTGTGTGTGTAAATTTAATGCCTTTCTGAAGCGGGCGATAGGATTTTGATTCTGGCGACCGACAGCTTCCAGCGAGCAACTCCTCAACTCCTTAGTGCCTACAGCTTCTGGAGACTCCGCTGGGGAGTAACAGATACTCTCCATTTTCCGTCTTGGGAAAGTACAGTCAACTCTTTTGGACTGCAGGACCATCTGTTCAATCACCTTTGAACAGAGAGGTTCAAGATGCCATTAAAGACTTTTTAATCTTCACCCCCAATAGGTGTGTTGTGGACATATTCCACCTAGGTATTGTGTGCTGTAAAGTTGGTCCCGCACTAGGTCTTAAACTACCCTTTTTCCTTTTTGGGTTTGATTTGCTATTTTGAAATTTAAATCGGGTTGCATTGTGCTGTGCGTGCTCTTCAATTTTCCTTATATCAATTATATCTTTTTATATTCAAACTATTTTTCCTATGTTTTGAAATTTCCACAAATTAAATAAAGACTTACCGGATATACAGAGCGGCCTCTGTTAATTTGTAGTGATCGCACTAAGATTACAAGGTATTAGTCAAATAGCTAACCCCAGAGCATTCTCTTTTTGAAGTTGCTGCAATGACATGCCCAACGCTCACCTTTTCCTACAGCCTGCCGATGAGCCCCGATGCCCGCAATGTCGGATTTGAAGATCTCGAGGTCGTTCTCAGGAAAGTCCCGTTTTTCATAATGAAGGTCACTACTCCAGAGGTTCAAGAACTGTCTGCTGAGTTTAGCCTGAGCTGCCCTCTGGACTTCCCTTCTTACAAGAAGGTCAAGGCTACTGCCACTAAGACACCTACCAAGCCTGTTGTTCTTGTTTCTGCTAAGAGAAAAGAAGTTATGATCGTCAAAGACTCGACTGAAGGATTGGTTGTCCTGCCATCAGTATTTGAAAATGAATCAAGTTCGAGGACTTTACAGTTAACCCAAACCCAAAGGAGAAGCCACAACCATAAAGTTTGGAGGGCTACTGAAGACCAAATTTCCAAGGAAGTACCTGTTGATCAAGTTCCCCACCAGAATGAGTTAGGATTACCGGACACCTATCCAATTCTGCAAGGGAGTAGGTTTCATCCCTTAATGGATGATAACTAGTATGAAAGTATCTAGAAGATCGCCGCTACTTTACTGTCACTTCATGGACATGGTGAGGAGAGGAAGAAGCCTGCTCCTATTACCCGAGTCAGTTTAGTTTTTCAGAAACTAGCCATCAAAGAAGGTTATTCAGTTGGCGAGTTAGTCAATCAAGTGGGGCATGCGGTATCCCCTCGCATGAAGAAAGAATTTATAAAAGATATCAAATCTACCAGACGATCTCAGAAATCAACTGAAGATATGTCTGCTAGCATTCCTATCTGGGTTTGTTTGGGAAGTAGAATTGATACCACCATTGATATTACTGATTCTACTGCCACTAGACTCACGGGCCATCAACCAGATATGTCTAGTATGGGTTCAAGAATTCTACCAATTTCCACTCATAAGGATGAACTTAAAGTTCTGAAAGATAAGGCAGAAAGGTTGCCCAGTATTGTATATGGTCTGCGCCATGGGGAGCATACTTCTCTTTGACATGCCGATGTTTCTCCTGAGACACCCTGTCTCAAGTCATCACCGTCAAAGAAAAAAGGTATGGGTACCTAAGGTCGTCGCACCAATATGGTCCAATAAGCCCACAAAGTTTGAAGTGTATGACATTGTTGCAGCAATTGCTACCGAGATGGATAAGCAAGTAGAGGATGTTCAGTAGAGTCGTCCAGATCTCAAGGTGCTACAAGAATCAATAATTGAAGAAAAGGTTGAAAAGCTCAGGGTCGAGATTTTTGTGTTGGCTTGAGAACATGGAGTTTCCATTGATGATGATGAAGAATTTGAATTCAATGATTACTTTGAGGAAGATTTCATGGATATCCATGTCATCAAGACCAGAGCTGCTGCATCTACGTGTGACGCTCAACCTCTCATAGAAGAGAACGCCGTAGATGAGCTGCGTGGGGCTTTTTTCCTAAGGGATGAGCAAATCAGCCAAAGGAGAAAAGGATCAAAGAGATGGCTGCCGCTATGACCACCATGGCCACAGCTCAAGGACAGTCTCAACCCCCACTGTTAGCCTCTACAGAAATCAATCAATTGAAGATTATACAAATCATAGATGAAAACAAAGAAGTCGCCTCAACAAATAAAGAAGATAAAAAAAGAAAGATTCTCCATCAAGCGCCATGCCATAAAACAAATTTAAGTAAATGGTCAAGTAAGTTCGGGAGGTCTTAGCACAATCTAAGGGTGGTGCATTCATTTTGAAGGCTAGACCTTACCCAGAGAAAGTTCAATGTCATCCCCTATCCTAAGAGCTTTGTGTCGCCAAACTTTAAGATATTTAACGGGACCAAAAATCCCAGACAATATATAGCGCATTTTCTAGCCAGTTGTGGTAATATAGGAGGAAACGAAGCTTTACTCTTTCAATAGTTTGTCAGCAGCCTGTCAGGGATCGCTTTGATTAGTTTGTCAAACTACTCAACGGATCAGTCAAGACATTCGCAGAATTAGAGCAATTTTTTGTGAAAAGATTTGCTGGAGCGCAACATCATGTGTTAATTGGAGATCTCGTAGTAGAGAAGTAGAAGCCCAACGAGACTTTAGTGGACTATGTTTTGAGGTGGAGAAACCTTAACATGAATGTGAACCTAAGCTATAGGAACATCATGCAATTGAGATCTTACTCAAAAGCATCAATGGGCCAGTAGCTTTCAAGCTCAAGGGACTCACCATTAAATCCTTCGAGAAGCAACTCAGCAAAGCTAGCATTCTTCAAGAAGAATTCAAACATATGGATTCTCATGAGAATGATGACCAAAGGAAAATATGTTTAGATTTTCATACCTATTTACACTATTTTTTATGATATTGTACTTTAAAGAAAGGTATTTTTGATGTTTTGTTAATGGAATGATGAATTAGGGTCATTGGAGCAAAAGTATGCAAAAAGGAGCGAATTTGGAGCAAAAAGAACCAAAATGTGAAGATTTGAACTAGTGTGTCAATGGCGAGCCCAACGACGCCAACGGTGAGAAATTCCCGAGACTCTAGATTTAATAATTTAAAAAGCCCACCGATGGCGCCCTCAAGACTGTCGATGCTGAGATCGACGGTTATGTCCAACAATGCATTGGATAAGAACGAATTTTGGAGGGATGCTTAGGCAACTCTTGGGAAAACTCATCCACATCTTTAAAGAGAAGACTTTGGCCGAAAATAAAGTGTCCTGGAGGTTAGAAAGGTTCCATTAGTGTGTAGATAGTTTACTAGTATGTCTAATTATGAGGAATTCTTTGAGAGATTGTAAGAGTGCAGGGAAAGTGAGAGATTTCTTCCTCCTTGCCGCTTAGAAGAGGAATTCTGTGTGCTGTAGAGAAAGGAAGAAATTCATAGGAACTTCAAGGAGTTTGCTCAGGGAGAAATTAGAGATAAGTGTTATTTACTTGTTGTAGTTGTATGACTTTGCTTTAATATATGAATTCTCAGTTTTGTTGTGTCTTCCCCATGAGTTCTGAGTAGTTTTCTATGTCTTTCTCCTTGTCTTGAGATTTGTGAAATGGTGATTTGAATTGGTTGAGGCATTAAAATGTTAAAGAAGTTGTGATGATCTTTTCACTTCGATCTAAATTTACTTTCAATTTGGCCAATTTATTTGTTAAAATATGTTGAGTTTTACAACTAAAGTGAAGATTACATCCAAGATTCAGGGAGGTCAAAGCCCTTGGAATTAGGTGCAAATAAATAAGGAAATGAAATTTATCGAGCATAGAATTGGAGATTTTAGAGTGACAGACTAAAATCCCCAATTCGTTCCTATCGTTTGGTTGCTGAAGTGTAGATGTTAGCCCTTAGGTGAGGGGAAAGTGGGAGCTCCGAAGTGAGAGCCGGTATCGTCCTAGCCTAGCCGCAGATTCAATAAACAAGTGTAGGATTAGTCAATGTTCTTTATGCCTGGACCAAAGGGTAAAGATTAGGTATGCTGCTATTTGGCATAATATAATTTGAACTGATTCACTTTATCCATTCATTATAATTTCTTGACAAGGAGAAGGACTCTTTCTTATACATTGAATATCACATTAAAAACTTTATTAGTATAATTGGTTATTTAAGAGTTATCAAAATTAAATATTTATTTCAATTGCCTATTAGTGACAGATAAATAATCTGAATTTCATTGTTGCGATTAAAGTATTGCTTTTCTAAAATTTTAGTTTGTAGTTCTAATATCACTCCCTATGGGATCGATATCGAGGGCTCCATTAGAGCCCTATATTACTTGAGCGATACGTATACTTGTGTTGATAAGTGTGACTTTACCATTATTGAATATTTTATATATACATCTTTATCGAATCTATAACCATTGTTAAGTTTTTGGTGTCGTTGCTGAGGAATTAAGGCTTCTAGCAGCAGTATTAATTACTTGTATTTTTAAGCATATATAAAGTCATTGTCACAGGTCGAGAAGTCCAGGACGACCAAAGTATTTGAAAAGAAGTCTGGAACAGTAGCAACAGTTGATAAAGGAAAACAGTCAATGAAGATACATGCAGAAAATTCTTGTCAGTCATCATCGCAGCATGTTCAACAATAGAAAACAGTATGGCTAGTCTAGCTAGCAACCGCATCAAGGAGGATCATACCAAACAGAGAACAAGAAAATGTCCATTGCAAAATGAAGGAAAGTGGTGTACTTCTTCAAAGATTAAGCCGTACCCAAAACTTTTAGAAGTCTGATGAAGAAGCCCGAGTTCAAATTACCATATCCAAAGAAACCCGAAGAGGTCAACAAGAAGGATCAACCAAATTATTGTTCATATCATAGATTATTTGGATACACCGTAGAGGAATGTTTTTCTTTAAGGATTTGCTCGAGGGAAATCTTAAGGAAGGGATTATAATGATCCCAAAGGAATATTTAAAGGAACCTGAAAAAGGTTCTATAAATATGATTTTGGCTGAGTAATCTCTTTGATTGACCCATACACTAGAAACGATGGATGGAGTATGACTTGGAACAAGCTCAAGAAAATACTGAACCAAATCCAGAATGCATCAGCACAAGCTTTTGTTTAGAGTCTTCAGCCTGCCAAGCCAGAGATGAAGATTCCACTAGACGATCCATCACTGTCAAAGAAGAAGAAGAAGAACACCACCATGAAAACTAATAACACAGGGGTAGGATAGGGGTTGCCTCTGCTAGATTAGTTGTCTCAGATTCGGGGAAGAAAATCCTCAAACCCTTGACCTTGTATGATTATCTTTTTGCCCCTCTGGGGTCTTATGAATATAATGATTATGATTTTGGCTACGTTTTAATTATTTCTAGTGATAACATAATTGATTATGATCAATCTAGCTTTGACCTCAATTCTCAAACCGATCCTCAAATCTTGCTTGAGTTCGGTGAACTCGTTAGCAAGACTTAAGAAGATATTGACAGTATCGCCTAAGCCAACACCGAGAGTGAGGAACCAATCCTTAAGGGCCACGGTGCACCACTCGCCATCAAATTAGATCTTTCCGACAAAGAAGAAACACTGAAAAATTCAACAATGGTATCTCAAGAAGAAGTTGTCGGCTAGATTAAGCATCTACGATGCTCTAATCCTGTCAAAGCAGATGAGAGAGTCTCTCGTTACAGCTTTGCTTGACCCAGAGATTTGCTTAGCCTAGTTGGCCAACACATCCTTGGATGAAGTTTGCTCATTGAAAGAGCAGCTGGGAGTAACCTTTATATATGAAAACTTGTTGCTCCGTACCGCCGACCATAACCGTCCAGTCTATATCTCCGTTAACATCGACAGATTTGTGTTGTCTAGAGTTTTCGTAGATCCTGGAGCATCCCTCAACTTAGTGAGCCTATGGACATTGACCTATTTGGATATTGAAGCTCAGAAGCTTACGACAGATAAAATGATGTTAAGAGAATTCAACCAAAATGGAGAGAGAGCCCTTGGATCAATTATATTACTTATGAATGTTGGAGAACTAGTAACAACCACTAAATTCCATATCATCGACGCTGAAACCTCTTTTAATGTCCTACTGTGTCAACCATGGATTCATGAACACAACATGGTTCCGTTGTCTCTACACCAGTGCATTAAGTATTTCAAAGAAGGACAAGAGCATTGCATCAAGGGAGACTTACAACCATTTTCAGTCCATGGAGTTGGCATTCATGAAGATGTCGCTTACTACCGCCTCCAAAGAAAATTGTCTTCTCTCACAAAGTTGTGACAAATAAAATTGAATATTCAAAAGAATTACAATGACAAGGTCATTCAACTCTGCTTCAGCAATCTTCCACAACTCTTTTGCAATGAGTTGGTGGGAGTTCTTTTAGTTCGTGCACCCGAGGTCGAGGCCGGGGACGTGGACGAGCAAAAACCAATTTAATTGTTGAACGGACTAGGCCAACCATCAACATTAATGATGAAGAAAATTATGAGAATGAAATATTGATGAAAAAATCGAAGAAACCTCAGTACAGGATATCCTTGGAAGATGTGGAGAAAAGTGAATATGAGACAATGTATGATCGAATAAACCACTATGTGAACACCATGAACGTTACTCTGATTCTTCCTCAACAAGTTGAGAGTTTAGAGGTCAAAGAGGTCCATAGCGCTGGTTCAAAGCTGATAAAATTTTATCGTGCTACTACTTCAACTAATCTTGAAAATCATGTAAATTTGGATGAGAATCCAAATGAATTAATGGAATTACATTTTAGTTGCTTTTCGCCTTGTGTACAAAAGTTAATTCAACAGGGACATTTGCCAAAACAAATGCCAAATGATAAACTACAACTTTTTAAAAAATTATGGGATGTTAAAAGTTGAACTCCTAACTCGAAAGAGAGTCTCAGATTTGGCACGTCGGACCAGTCAATGATTCAGAATTTTGCATTGTTGTTACTTGTGAATCGGAAGAGGATTGCCTCGATGTGGAGGATGAATCTACCAATCAGCTGACAAAAAATGCTCCACCATAATTTGAAGAAGAAAACAAGTCAACTGTTGATGAATTGAATGAAATTAACCTCGGGACGGAAGAGCAGCCCCGACCTACATTTATAAGTTCCCTACTCAACGATGAAGAATTTTTAGAATTGATCAAACTGTTACAAAATTCAAAGATTGCTTCGCATGGAGTTATGATGAAATGTCAGAACAGTCAGCAGAGGTTGTGGTTCATAAACTTGGGGTGGACAAAAATATGACACATGATAAAACAAGCTCAGAGAAGAACGCTCCTCGAGATAGAACAACAAGTCATTGCCGAGGTAAAGAAACTAATAACACTTACTTCGTGCGAGAGGATCAGTACCCCACATGGTTAGCTAACATTGTTTCTGTCATCAAGAAAAATGGACAAATCTGTGTTTATGTCAACTTTAGGGATTTGAACAAAGCGTGTCCAAAGGATGAATTTCCATTGTTAATACCAGAAATGATGGTGGATATTGCTTCAACACACAAAATTTTCTCTTTTATGGATGGATCGTCGGTATACAACCAAATCAAGATGGCTCCCGAGGATGCCACACTTACAACATTCAAAATGCCGATTAGAATTTTCCACTACACAGTGATGTTGTTTAGGTTGAAGAACGCTGGAGCAACGTACCAACGAGCTATGACAAAGATTTTTGACGAACACATTCACAACCAAGTGGAATGCTACGTGGATGACTTGGTCATCAAAAGTAAACAGAAAATATGCCATTTGTATGATTTGAAGATCGTGTTTGAACGATTACGACAATACAACCTTAAGATGAATCCCTTAAAGTGTACCTTTGGCGTTACCTCCAAGAAATTTCAAGGATTCATTGTCTGTCATTAGGGAATTGAGATCGACCCAGATAAGATTAAAGCTATCTTGGAAATTCCTCCGCCCAAAACCTTGAAACAACTACGTTCCTTTCAAGAGAAATTGGCATATCTGAGACACTTTATTTTTAATCTCTCGTTTAGGTGTCAACCCTTCTCAGTATTGGTTAAAAATGATGCCAAATTCATTTTGAAAGAGAAATGTCAGCGGGCTTTCGAGGATGTTAAGCAATATTTAATGACACCTCTTGTTTTGGCAGCCCCTATCTTAGGAAAATAGTTGATACTTTATTTCACGGTCTTAGATGACTCTCTTGGAGCCCTCTTAGCCCAAATCAGTGACGAGGGTAATGAAACCACACTCTACTACTTGTGTCATCATCTAATACCAACAAAGATAAGGTATCCACATGTTGAGAAGCATTGCTTAGCTTTGATTTTTGCCGCTCAGAAGCTCAAACATTACATGCTTTCTCATAATATTACCCTCATTTGAAAAGTTAATCTATTGCAATATTTGATAACCCGACCAACACTCTCTGGACGTCTAGCAAGCTGGTTGATGATTTTGTTGCAATTTAATATAACTTTATTTCCCCTCCGTGCTATCAAGGGACAAATTTTAACAGATTTTCTCGCTACACACCCACTTCCAGCCGGGTCCCCTTTTAATGACGAATTACCAGATGAACAAGTATTACAAATGAAATTCTTCCGTGTACAATGCTGAGAGATGTACTTTGACAGAGCTTCGTCGGCCACAAAAGACAATGGATCAGGCATAGTTATACCAGGCAAAGCAGGAGTTGGTTTAATCTTCATCACGCCAGATACAGGTATGTTAGAATTTTCTTACCACCTGATAGAGTTGTGTACCAACAACAAAGTAGAATATGAAGCCTTAATTACTGGGTTGGAATTAGTAATTTTAATGGATATAATAGATATTTACATCTCTTGCGAGTCACAACTCGTCATCCAATAAGTCGTTGGACAATACAAGATTTTGAAGTCATGGTTAGCGAAATACCATAAGTACACAATGAAGCTGTATGAGCAAATTCCCAATGTAACTTTCTACCGGATTCCATGAGGAGATAATGCCCATATTGATGCTTTAGCAAAACTTGCAAAGAAATTATCATGTCCCCCGGAGGATTCCATTGACATCACAATACAAGGAAGATAGGTTTTGTCTCGAATCGACCTTGAAAATCTACACAAGCTCGGAAAAGAAGAAAAAGATGATTGTAGTTGCTGATATAAAGAAATTCTTGGCGTAAGCCTTTAATAGAATATTTACAAACTAGAAAACTGTCAAAAGATAAGTCAGCAGCACACCACAACACAAGAAGGGCTATGTCATACGCTTTAGTAGGTGATGTCCTCTACAGAAGATCATTCGACCAAATGTGGCTGCAATGTCTGAGTAAAGTCAAAGTACAGAATGTTGTTAAAGAAGTACATGCTGGATTGTGTGGCGGTCACCAGTCAAGGCTAAAGAAGAAAATGAAGATCAAGAGACTCGGATATTATTGGTCAGCAATGATGTCTGACTACATGGATACAACTAGAAGATGTCACCAGTACAAAGTGCATGGGGTAGTCTTACACCCAACCGTCACCTCATGGCCATTCGAGTGTTGGGTGATCCCAATATTTTTTAAATGTAAGGATTTATGGAGTTGACATCACTACTTGAAGATTTTAATCCCTCGCAACGACGCCAAAAACTTGATCCCCGATAACTACTTATATCCAACAGTATAATAATGTTTCTGATTATATTTTCACCTATATTTTGCTTACTTTGTAACAGGGTCAAAACTTGATTCTGAAGCAAATAAGAATTTAACTCTTTAATTTATATATTGGGATACTATGCAAGTATAAGTGTCGTTATCAAGTAATATAGGAATTTTTTATCAAGACCTAAATATTGAACCCACGGGGAAATTATGAAATAAGCTTTATTGAACAACAAACTTTCTATTTTAAAAAGATAATTACTTAAACTAGAGTTGTATTCGCAGTAATTAAAACTCAAATCTTTTTGGTATTTTTGATATTTTGACAAAATAGTAATAATTTAAAAAGATAACTTGAGTTTATGCAAAAGAAAAACACTAAATTTGAAAATATCTTTCCTTATTTTGAATCAATAATAAGCATAAGAATTATGTTGTGTTAATATGCAAATTGTGTTGTGCCAAATAGGAGCAATTATATTCTTTACCCTTACTAGAGATGTTATAAATAACATTGGTTAATTTAAAGTTTGAATAGTTCTGAAGACTGGCTAGGCAGGGAAGATACCAGCTCTCACTCTAGAGTTCCCTCGATTCCCTCCACCTAGGAGCTAACATCTTGTATCAGAATCTAAAACAATAAACCAAGTTGGGGGCTTTAACCTGTCACTTAAAAGTCCTCTAACTCTACACCCTTCAAAGATTATTTTTGTATTTATTTGTACTAAATCATATGAATTACATTCTCTTTCATACAACCTCATGTGATTCTTTCCAATTTTTTCTTGAGACAATACCAGCCCGATTCTTACACGTTCTCACAACAAATTTTAACATCTGGATAGATCAAATCAAGAAGTAAATGAAGTTCAAAGATTTAAATTATCACAACTTCTTCTAACATTAAAGATCAATACTCTCCACAACTTCCATCCAACACTTTAATTACATATCATTTTAAGGATAAAGATAAAGAAAACTACTCAAAATCCATGGAGAAAAAACAACCACACTTTAGTTTAAAAGTAGAAATCATTGTCAAACCAATAATAAATATTGATTAAAACCAAAAGTAGTATAAAAACAAAGATAAAAAATTATCTCAAATCCTCCTCCAAACTCCTAAAGTTCCTTTGAATCTCTTCTCTTTTGCAACACTCTCAAAATATAAAAAAAAATAAAAAGGATAAAGTAAATTTGTGTTGCCTGAAAATCTCTCTAAAACTCTCTCCTTTCCAACACTTTTCAGAACTTTCAAGCACACTTTAAAAAGTCTCAACCTCCTTCTTTTATAAATATCCAAGAGGCGCAGTGATAACTCTTCAAAATGTATCCCAATTCGATGTATTCTCCAAAGGATGCCTCCTTTCATAAGTGGTTTAATAATATTTTTGGTTCTAGTGGTCCTAAGCACCCTCTTTAGCCAATAGGTGCCTTAAATACCTCTTCAAAATTTGGTCAAATGAAGAAAACTGCCAAATAACTACCTCTTGCGCTTAAGCGTGGAGCCTCTGGTGCTTAGGCGGGGCCTTCTCTGTTTAACCGGCGCGTAAGCGCCGGATCTGGCGCTTAGGCGCCAAAACAATTTAGCACAATTTTCACCTCTTTACTCTAAATTTGATCTTTTTTCACTCATTTTAGCAGTTTTCACCTTTTTACTTGTACCTGAAAGAAAAATACACAAATACCTTCCATTAAATCGCAATATCTCAAAAATAGGTATAAAAATGTGTCTAAAAATATTATATATTTTAGTTGTATCAAAATCACTCAAACTTAAAGTGTTACTTGTCCTTAAGTGACACTTCAATCTTTAAAAACTAAATAAGTATGATATGTATATGAGTTTCTTTTGGAGTTACTAAAATTTAGATTTAGAGATATAGTAGTCCAATCATGAGACCAACTTAATGTTTACAAATTTTTAATGTTAAGAAATATAAAAATATGAGTTCCTATATAATTTAGAATGTTGTAGATTCTCTAAGTTTAGAATTTATTCCTTTTATTATCTGCACTTAAAAATTTTTATTAAGAATAATTTTATTTACTATATTATCTTTTTAAGCTTAAGATTTTCTCAAGTCTTATACTTTAAAAAGATCAAATGTGGAACCAATTTTTGATTAGGCACTCATCCTCAAGCTTCTCCTCCCCTACTTTTTTCCTTTTTCTTTTTCTTTTTCTCTTTTTCTTTTTCTTTTTCTTTTTCTTTTCTTTTTAAGGCAAGGATTACTATATCCGGATAGACCTTTAATGGTATTGAATTCCACTTCTCCATTCCTAAAGTAAAGTTTTGATATAAATCTTTTACTTATAAATATAATAATAGTTTGGAAAATTTATTTCAACAAAAGAAATTTAAGTGTTAAAAATAAAAGTCTAAATTTCTAAAATTTTCAAAAATATAATTTTTCTTACTAAAAATAGTTACTTATATTAAACATTTTCTACACTAAAAACATTTAACTTAAAGTTTGTCTTCATTACTAAAAATTTCAACTAAATTTTCTTACTCATTTCTAAAATCAAATTTTACTTCTTTAATATAACTTCATATACATGATCATTTTTCTTTTCAAATCAATTTTACTTGTACCACATTTGAGAACAAATAAAATTCAAGTTTTGAAAATATTTTTTATTCCCCCCCAAACTTAAATTTTTAACAGATTAAATAGTTTTGAATATCTTTTTCATCCCCTCCTAAACTTAAATTTTTAATAGACTAAACAGTTTAGCAGCAGATATATATAAACAGGAATAAAAATTGAAAGAACATGCTTATAGGAATTTTTTATATCCCATGTATACAAGTCTAAAACTAAAAACAGGAGTAAAATTTTTTTTTGATTAATTTTCTATCATTTTCATTTCAAGTCAACTTATAGAGATTCGGTAGACTTCTAAGTAGTGAGTATAAACATAAAAACAAACAAACACACTAACTTTGATTTCCAGTCTTAACATAAAAACAAACACACTAACAAGATAAAAGAAAAATATAGGGTAGCAGTTTTCTAAGCTTAAAACTTAAAACTAAAGTTAGAAAGCTTTTCAACTTTCCAAAAGATATAAAATTAAATTCAATCTTAAACTAACACACATAGTACTAAACACATAAAAATAGTTACTACCCTAGAATTTAAAACAAAAGACAAACAAAACACAAACATCACAATAATAATTAAATATAAGTCCAACACACATCACATAGTCCAAATAAACACATAAATGCAAATGTACCAAACCCAGACTACCTAGTCCATAACATAATACAAACATAAAAATAAATCTCTTAGTCCTAATCCTCATCTTCAGAATCACCGCTATTCCAAACATCTGCAGGCTCATAATTAGGGTATCTAGGAAATGGAGGAAATTTCACTCCTTGGTTACCCATAATGAGGCTTCCCAAAAATAAGTGAAATTTCTCTTCATAATCATTTTTTCTTCTATTATACATATCAGTATGTTCTGCAAAATGCTCTAAATTCTAAACTTTATCAGCGGTATAATTAATATTGTCCATCATGCTCTGTAATAATTGATCCTGGGTTTAGGTAGACTCACCTCTAGAAGTAGAAGCACGTGAGGTAGATGGTCGAGATGTAGAAGCAACATAGGTAGAAGCACCATATGTTTCCATTCCATAACTCCTTGAAAATCCTCATCTCCAGCCAAAAATATAATGTTAAGAATAAGTCTTCACATTCACCTTTGTAATAGGCTTTAAAGGCAACCATACTTCCTCCCAACTATCATATTTCACTCCAGCCTACTCACATAAAGAAAAGATCAAGGAAGCAAATCTCAGACCTACAGTAGTAGCGGCAGTGGCAGAACTGATAATAGTCTGATATATCAAAGCTCCAATGTTGATGCGCTTTCCTTCTTGGATACAATAATTTAACATCGTTCTCTCTATGGTAACTTCACTAAGATGATTTGTTGGTAATAGAAGGGCTGAAATAAAATAGTTCCATGCCTTTAAAGGTGCACTTAACTTTGACGTGAAAAAATTGACTCTTCTCTCATTTTTGATCTTCAGAGTCCTCTTCCAATAGTCAAATAAGAAATAATCTCATCTAGATCCGTCTCAGTCAGACTATAATTCACATAAAAACATAAAGTATCCGGGGGCAAATTGCAAAACAAATTGATTAACTCAGGTGAAAAAGGTACCAACTTTCCTCAAATAATGACAGTTAACGATAAGATCTGACTGGGATATAACTGCATGGAGGTTTGCATAGAACTACTGTAGGTCTGAGATTTCCAACTTTCCTCAAATAAACCTCTATCATCTTTAGCTTCATGGAGGTTTGCATTGAACTCCCAAACAACAGATATAACTGCAACTGCAGAAAAACAACAGAATGGATCCCACTGTCGGTGAACGATAAGATCTTCCACAGATTCATCTGGATTCTTAAAACAACACTCTTGGATAAGCTTTTGTGATTGTAATGCATCACTGTACCTATCTTGAGCTTTCAAACTCACTAGAATCAAAATGGCTCTTTCCTTTACTCCACTTCATTCTTGGTGACATTCCACAATTTTATAAAATTCTAAAAATAACTTCAAAAATCAAGTCTAAACTACTGAACTAAACTTCTAAAAGCATAAACTACACTTCCTACGCAAATTTCATAAATTTTCTCTCATTTTCACCATGAATAGTGAACTTTCAAATTCTTCTAAATATACTCAAAATACATTGTGAAAATCCAAAATTTTTACATAGAAGTAAAGCTCTTACCTTAATAAATCCAAATCTAGCAATTTTTTCTTAATTCCACCAAGAAATCTCCACTTAATAATGTGCCCTAGCTCTCCAAAATTGTGATTTCGAGAGGTTGAAGGTGACAGGAGGGTGAAAAATGGCAATTTTTGGGTTAATTTTTCACTTTTAACCATTTGCAAACCAGTTTTCATGAACTGGTGCTTAAGCGTGGATAAGTGGTGCTTAAGCGCCTGCCTCTCGAGTTACTTCGCGCTTAAGCGCGAGTTGTAGCGCTTAGGTGCCAGTGCACGATTTTTTTAAGATTTTTAAATTTAAGTAAAATGCACTATTTGCCTAAGTATACCACCCCTAAATGGTCTTATAACACTTAAATGACTATTTCCATCTCCTTTAACTCTCTTCTCTCTCAAAATTC
The DNA here is from genome assembly GCA_003013225.1 of Phalaenopsis aphrodite. Taxonomy (NCBI): domain Eukaryota; kingdom Viridiplantae; phylum Streptophyta; class Magnoliopsida; order Asparagales; family Orchidaceae; genus Phalaenopsis; species Phalaenopsis aphrodite. The sequence goes on from NEWO01000228.1 coordinate 980,914, forward strand.
TTTATATAACTCAATTCAATTCGAGCCTAAAAATAACACAAATTTTCACACAAAAAAACATATATTTTCATTCAAAAATAATTACAAGTACATATAGCACTTAATTCTCACTCCAGATAGTCTCAGATGAGAAAATTTTCTAAGCACAAACACTTAACAAACATTCACAATTAAGCACATAAAAGCATAAACACTAAAAAGCAAGACTTAAACACTAACACATAAACACAACGACTCCTAACAAACAAACTCTGACATCAAATTTAATTACATTCTTCATTTGATGGGACAAACTCTGGTCTTTCATTAGTCTCTCCTGGGGCAATCAGAATACAAAGTGATAAAACAGACGGTGGTGACGAGCACTGATACTATCTTCTTCAATCCATTTATGCTTAAGAAACATCTCCTTATCTGCTTCCTCTATATAACTAGTATGGCTTAATTGTATTTTTAATTGTCATCCAATATGCTCAAGATGTGCATGAATCTAAATTACCTTGGTCTCAATTAAAGCCATGGTAGTCTCAATTTTGTTGATCTTTTTCGATATTCCTTCTATATTAACAGCTAAGAAAATGTTATACATCTCTTGTGCAGTTTGACTAATGAATCTCTTCCTCATGGTCTCTTCCTTCTTCTTCAAATCCATCTCCTGTGAAGACATCTTCTCAAAATCTCTCTCTTTTATAGACTTTAGGGCTGAAAATGATATGGGGTGAAACTCCTTCACTAAACTCTTCTATTTATAGGACTAAATCTCTCTAATAACTTATAAGCATGTCTTGAAACTTTCCTAGCACGTTTTTACAAACTAATTGGAGGTTAAACCTTCTAAAATCTTAATTTAGCACATGTTTGTAACTGCCACGCTTAAGCGCCGAATATTAGTGCTTAAGCACCAGTGCACATTTTTGCACCAATCAACTAAATGTCCAAATTCTCATTCTAACATGTCTAGGTTACTAAATAAAGTCTTAAAATCAATACTAACACATAATAATCTCAAAAATACTGTCTCAATTTTCTCTTAATCACAACAAAACAACATTCAAAGCAAAACATATATTGATAACCATGGGTTGCCTCCCACAAAGCAAATAGTTTAACATCTTCAGCTCGACGTAACCACTGTTTATTCTGGTTGACCCAACATCATTCCTTCATTAAATTTATGTTGGTCCCCTACAAAATAAGGTTTCAGTCTATGACCATTCACTTTAAACACTTTATTAGTCTTAAGATCTTTAATATCCATAGCTCCATAATGATAAACTTTCCATAAATTTCTCCATTATGACATTTCTAAAATAACTTCCCCCATCAGTTATGATAACTCTCGGCATCCCAAATCTACAAAATATATTCATTTTCAAAAACTTTGCAACACTTTGAGCATCACATCAAGGTAAAACAATAACTTCTATCCATTTGGATACATAGTCCACTGCTAACAATATAAATAAATTATCGAAAGATGGTATAAATAGTCCCATGAAATCTAATCCCCAAACATCAAATATTTCATCTTCTAGCATATGATTGAGGGGCATCTCATTTCTTCTAGAAATATTACCTACTCACTGACATCTATCACAAGTTTTGATACATTCATTAACATCTCTAAAAATAGTAGGCCAATAGAATCCAGATTGTAAAATTTTGTATGATATTTTATCAACACCAAAATGTCCCCCAAAATTAGAATTATGATATTTTTTGGATAATTTCATAAGTTTCTTCTAATGGTACACATCTTTGAATAATCAGATCATTTCCTTGTTTATATAAAAATGGGTCATCCCAAAAATAAGTCATAGCTTCAGAAATAAATTTCCTCTTCTATTGGTATGTCATTCCATAGGGTATAATATCACTAACATGAAATTTCACAATGTCGGCATACCACGAAACATGCCACTCATTAATATTGAACAATTTTTTATTTGTAAAATGTTCATTAATTTCTTTTTCAAAACAGAGTGGTTTTTCTAATTCAAGCATGTACAAATGATCAGCAATTTGATTTTCAATTCCCTTTCGATCTACTATTTCAAAATCAAATTCTTACAAAAGAAGAATCCATCATATAGTCTAGGTTTACAACCTTATTTTTTATTAAGTACTTAATAACAGAATGATTTGTATGCACTACACAATGATTTCAAGTTAAATATGATCGAAATTTATCAAATGCATATACTATTGTTAATAACTCTTTTTCAGGGGTCGTATAGTTAATTTGAGTTTCATTAAGAGTTTTACTAGCATAGTAAATTAATTTGAAATTTTTATCATATCTTTGTCCTAAAACAACTCTAATAGCATAATCACTAGCATCACACATCAATTTAAAAGGCTTTCCCCAATCTGGTCAAATTATAATTGGTGTAGTGACTAATTCTTCTTTTAATAACTCAAAAGATTTTAGGCATTCCTCATCAAAATTGAAAATTGTATCTTTCTCCAGTAAATGGCATAAAGGCTTAGTAATCTTTGAAAAGTCTTTAATATATCGCCTGTAGAACCCATCATGTCCTAAAAAAATTATAATTCCCTTTACATTTTTTGGATAAGGTAAATTAGCAATCACTTGAATTTTAGTAGAATCTACTTCCATACCATTTTTTGATATTTTATGTTCTAATATAATTTCTCCTGCTACCATAAATTAGCATTTTTCACAATTAAGGGCTAAATTTGTTTCTTCACAGCACTTAAAAACTTTTGATAAATGTTCTAAACATGAGTCAAATGATATTCCAAACATTTAAAAATCTTTCATAAATACTTTAATTCCTTTTTCAATCAAATCACAAAAAATTGTCATCATACATCTTTGAAATTTAGCAAGGGCATTACATAAACCAAAGGGTATTCTTCTAAAATCAAAGGTACCATAAGGACTAGTAAAAGTTGTTTTCTCTTAATCCCAAGAGTTATTTAAATTTGGTGATAACTAGTATATCCATCTAGAGAACAAAAGTATTTATGCCCAGCTAGTCTATCCAGAATTTGATCTAGAAAGGGTAGTGAAAAATGATCTTCCATAGTGGCAAGATTTAATTTTTATAATCAATACATACTCGTCACCCTATAACTTGTCTAATATGTATTAATTCATTATGTTCATTTACAGTCGCAACGACTCCTCCTTTCTTAGGAATGCAATGAATTAAACTAACTCATGCACTATCTGAAAAAGGGTAGATAACGCCAGCATCTAACGACGTTAAAATTTCTTTCTTAACAAACTTCTTTCATAACATGATTCGATCTCCTTTGAGGATTAGCTCTAGGTTTGTAGTTCTTTTCCATATGAATTCTATGCATACAAATTGAAACTGATTTCCTTAATATCAGTTATTGTCCATCCAAAGGCTTTCTTAAATTTTTTTAGAATTTTCATTAATATTTCTTCTTCTTCCATCGTTAACTTCAAGGAAATTATAACTGGTAAAGTAGAGGAATCTCCTAAAAAGGCATATTTTAAAGGATTAAGAAGTAACTTCAACTCAAGTTCTAGAGGTTTTTTAATTGATGGACAAAATGATTTATCTTTGTCTATCACGTCCAAAATTTTAAAACTTTCTCGAACATAATTTGAATCTTCCATAAAAAGATCTTCACATTGATCAAATTCCTCTTCTTGCTCATGTTCCAATTCTTGTACTTTAGATTTTTTTTCATAATTAGTTTTGAAATGACATTCAATCAGATATCTTATAACATCCATTCTATAACATTCCTCATCTTTACCTTTTGTATGGTACTTCATTGATCATGAAATGTTAAAAGTAACAGTTTTATAATTGAAGTACATTGTTAATTCTCTTTTCTGCACATCTATCATTGCTCTCCCCAAAATGATGGGTATCTCTTTATCTACCTCCATATCTAGCACAATGAAATCAATAAGAAAGATAAATTGATCCACTTTTGCTAGGACATCTTCTATAACTTCTTTAGGGTATGTTATTGAATGATCTGCTAACTACAGAGTTATAGTAGTAGGGGTTATTTCACCTAATCCCAATCTCTTAAATATTGATAATGGTATAAGGTTAATGCTTGCACCTAAATCACATAAAGCTTTCCCATAAAATTGGTCTCCTATTGCACATGAAATTGTAAAGCTACCAGGATCTTTATGCTTTTCAGGTAGCTTCTTCTAAATTATAACACTACACTACTCACTAAGTGCAACAGTTTTATTATCTTCAAACTTCCTTTTCCTGTTGAGAATATCCTTCATAAACTTTATATCGCTTGGCATTTTTTTCTAAGGCCTCAACAAATGGATTATTAATTGTACGCTTCTTAAAAATCTCCAAAAATTTTGAAAATTGCTTGTCCAACTGTTGATGAAGTGTTTGAGGAAATGGAGGTGATGGTTTTTTCAAGTCAATTTTAAGTGGAGAAATAAGTCTTTCAGAATCTTTTGGAGCGTCCTCTTTTGATTCTCCAATTTCCTCTCTCTCTACTTCAGTTTCTTTTTGAACCCTTCTTCCAACTCTCTTCTGCTTCTAAGTTGAACGGCCTTTACTTTCTCTTTATTCTGGTCTTTCAAATTTGTTTCAGTATTATTAGGAAGTGTTGATTCTCAATAGTTCTAGTTATAGCTCCTTGACTTTGTAACTGATTTTCCATTTGTAACACCACTTATTTTATAGATAGCTTCTTCTCTTTAAATTGTGTATTACTATTGAAACCTGGAGGATAAGTAGATCTATAATTATTATTCCTTTGGTTGTTCTAATTTACCAATAGGTTTCTTTGATTGTTTTGTCATTGCTGATTATTACCACCCATAGTATTATTCTAGTAAAAGTTGTGATGGTTCTTTCAACCTGGGTTATAATAATTTGGGTATAGGTTATTCTTCTTGTTATTTATGGTATTCAAAGTCTCTAACAATGCTTGAGAATGTACCATTTGGATTAATGAATTATTTTTAATCATGGAAATTGGTTGAGAAAAATTCATTCCAAATTGGTCTAACTTCCTTGAAATTGCAGCAACTTGATTTGCTAACGTAGTAAATGCATCAGGTTCATGAATATTGGCTACTTTCTTTGGATTCACCCTCTCAAAAGTTCATTGAAAATTATTGTTGGTCATTTCTTCAATTAAAGCATAAGAGTCATGAAATGGTTTTGACATCAATGAATCACCAGCAGCGACCTCGATAATACATCTAAGAGATCCAACTAATCCATTATAAAAATTTAAATTATTAACCAATCTGGTATAATATGGTGTTGACACTTTCTTAAGAGTTCTTTAAATTGTTCCCATGCTTCATAAATAAATTCCCCTATAAACTGATTAAAAGATGTAATATCATTTCTAAGCTTCACAATTTTTTATGGTGGAAAATATATAGCAAGGAATTTTTGTGCTAAATCACCCCAAGTTTTGATAGATCCATGTGCTAATGAATTCAAAAACATCTTAGCTTTAACCCTCAGTGAGAAAGGAAATAACCTAAGTCTTATGGCATCATCTGATACACCATCATATTTAAATGTAGTGCATAATTCTAAAAAATTGGCAAGATATAAATTTGGATCTTCAGTTGGTGATCCCCAAACTGATTATTTGATAGAATTTGAAAAATAGCTAGTTTAAGCTCAAATAAATTAGCTACTACAGTAGGTTTTTTAATACTACAATCAATTTCATCTACAATAGTGTTGGCATAATCTCGTAAAGGTCTAAACTCTTGATGAATTTCAGCATTTTGATTGTTTTGATTTGTCATTTATGTATTTTTTTTATATTTTTCAAGATTTTTTATTTTTATTATTTTTTTATTTTTTTAATAGTTCTCTCTAATTCAAAATCGTAGGGCACTAGTCCTTCAAAACCTGAACTACGCATACACTAACCTAAAAAAATAAAATAAAACACTTAAAATAAAATACAATAATTGTTAAAGTTTAAACAAGACTTTTTAAAAATTGAATTGGCTTTTAAATCAATTAATTTCCCCAAAAATGGTGCCAAAAACTTGATCCCAATATTTTTTATATGTAAGGATTTATGACGTTGACACCATTACTTGAAGATTTTAATCCCCGACAACGACGCGGGATACTTTATCCTCGATAACTACTTATATGCAACAGTATAACAATGTCTTTTATTATATTTTCACTTATATTTCCTTACTTTGCAACAGAGTCAAAACTTGTTCCTAAACAAAATTAGAATTTAACTCTTTAATTTATATATTGGGATACTACACAAATATACATATCGTTATCAAGTAATATAGGACATTTTGATTAAGACCTAAATATCGAACCCTCAGGAAAATCATGCAATATGCTCTATTGAACATCAAACTTTCTATTTTAAAAAGACAATTACTTAAACTAGAGAAGTATTCGAAGTAATTAAAATTCAAATCTGTTTGGCATTTTTTATATTTTAACAAAACAGTAACAATTTTAAGAGATAACTTGAGTTTATGTAAAAGAAAAACACTAAATTTAAAAATATCTCTCTCCTTATCATGAATCAGTAATAAACATAGGAATTAGAATATGGTAATATACAGATTGTGTAGTACCAAATAGGAGCAATTATATTCTTTACCCTCATTAGAGATGCTGGAAAGAAAATTAGCTAATTTAAAGTTTGAATAGTTTTGAAGACCGGCTAGGCAGGGAAGATACCAGCTCTCACTCTAAAGTTCCCTTGATTCCCTCCGCTTGGTTGCTAACATCTCGTATCAGAATCTAAACAATAAACCAAGTTGGGGGCTTTAACCTGTCACTTTAAAGTCCTCTAACTCTACACCATTCAAATATTATTTCCCTATTTATTTGCACTAAATCATATGAATTACATTCTCATTCATACAACCTCATGTGATTCTTTCCAATTATTGACTGAGACAATACCATCCCGGTTCTTACACGTTCTCCCAATAAATTTTAACATCTAGATAGGTCAAATCAAGAAGTAAATGAATTTCATGGATTTAAATCATAACAACTTCTTCCAACATTAAAGATCAATACTCTCCACAACTTCCATCCAACATTTCAATTACTTATCATTTTAAGAAATATAAAGAAAACTACTTAGAATCCATGGAAAAAATAAAAACACATTTTAGTTTAAAAGTAGAAATCACTGTCAAATCAACAATAAATTTCGATTAAAACTAAAAGTAGTGTAGAAACAAAGATAAAAAATTATCTCAAATCCTCCACCAAACTCTTGAATTTCCTTTGAATCTCTTCTCTTTTACAACACTCTCAAAATAAACTAAAAATAAAAAGAATAAAGTAAAATTGTGGTGCCTGAAAATCTCTCTAAAATTCTCTCCTTTCCAACACTTTTCAGAACTTTCAAGCACACTTTAAAAAGTTTCAACTTCCTTATTTTATAAATCTCCAAGAGGTGTCTTGATAACCCTTCAAAATGTATCCCAATTCGATGTATTCTCCAAAGAATGCCTCCTTTTCATATGTCTTTTAATAATATTTTTGTTTCTAGTGATCATAACCACCATCTTTAGCCAATAGGTGCATCAAACACCTCTTCAAAATTTGGCCAAATGAAGAAAACCGCCAAATAATTGCCTCTAGTGCTTAAGCGCGATGGCTCTCGCGCTTAGACGCGGCCTTCTCTGTTTAATCAGTGCTTAAGTGTCGGATATGGCGCTTAGGCACCAAAGTACTTTAGCACAATATTCACCTCTTTGCTCCAAATTTGATCCTTTTTCACTCTTTTTAACATTTTTCACCTTTCTACTTGTACCTAAAAGAAAAACATACAAATTTCATCCATTAAAGCACAATATCTCAAAAATAGATATAAAAATGCGTCTAAAAACACTATATATTTTAGGTGTATCATTGTGGTACAAATATAATAGGTTTGATAGACTCTCTATCCTCTAAAAGACACATATTTATACATGCTGCTACAGATTACTTTTCTAAATGGGCAGAGGCAGTTACATTACGAGATGTTACAGCACAACACGTCCTTCTATTTTTCAAAAGCCAAGTCGTCTACTGTTTCGAAGTTCTGTGCAGAATAATTTCTGACAATGGGACATCCTTCAAGAGCACCAAAATCAACAACTTTGTTAGATGACATGAGATAAACTAGAGGTACTCTATGATTTACTATCCTAGGCAAATGGCCTAGTCGAGGCCTTCAACAAGACACTGGTGCAGATTTTGAGGAAGACATTAGACAAAAACAAAAAAGATTGGCATAACAAACTGTTAGAATCCTTATGGGCCTACCGGGCAATGTTCAATACTCACACTCAGTGTACAACCTACATGCTCATATATGGGTCCAAGGCTATACTACTGTTAGAATTCTAGATGTCATCTCCCAGTCGCTGTCGTCAATCAACTTAAAATAGAAGAAAGTGTAAAACTCATACATGAAGAATTGGAAAGTCTCGAAGGAAAATGACTATAAGCACAATAACATTTGGAGCTTTACCAGGCGAGGATGGTACAAGCTCATGACAAATTGGTCTACCCAAGGACATTTAGAATTGGTGATCTCGTACTTGTGCTCAAAATGTCTATTCTTGCACGCCGTAAGATAGGCGGAAATTTTGAGCCAACTTAGGAAGGACCATTTATTATAGAAAAAGTCTTTTTATGAGGAGCCTATCAGCTGGTAGATTTCTGAGGTGAAAGACCAATGTTGTCGATCAATTGATGATAATGTAAGACATACTATGCTACTAGACATTGCTTGAATTGAAATTTTGAAATTTTGATTATTCTAGACTTATTTATTTGGCCAAATGTCTGTGACCAGGTCCAAGAATTTTGTAATAAAATTAACCTTAATAAAATAAAAATTTTTGGATTAAAATACTTCGATTTTCTTCTTTCTACTTTTAAGTTTGATGTTTTACTAAATTAAACAAAATATCTATATAGAAAAATGACCTTCTCACCAACATAAAAAAAAATGTTGCCTAATAAACACTGATGTTTTTCCTGACGTCTGTAGAGAAAATGTCAGGACGAAGGCTGATTTTTACTTTCAAAGATGGCTGGAATCTCGCACTTAATGAGGAAAGGGCACCTCAGAGTGGCTTCACAGACTTCGAAATGGAGTTCGGTCAAGTCGATGTAGACTATGAGGGTCCTCTAATGGATGTGGTAAGCCGTCGAGAAAAGGAAGGGCTACCATAACTATTTAAGGTCAACACTAAAAAGATTCCTCACTAAAAGAGAAGAAATTAATAGTGCAACAAGATTCAATGGAGGGGACTAGTTGTCTGCCATCTATGATAACTGCACCGACTGGAGGCATAGTCACTACTGACAATGAGAGACTGTCAGATGCACCACTACGGAGGATGCAACGCAAAAATGTCAGTCGTTGAAAACATAGAGCTTTCTTGCGTGAAGAAAGTAGACGCTAGAATGAGGCAAAAACTTGCTTACCCCGATTCTTGAGGGGAAAATCTTTGATCCATACATGAGAGAGACCTCTTCCATCTTGCCTGCCACAGAGGATGAGTCTAAGTTCACTTTAGAGTCGACGATACCAGAGGTTCCATATGAGCTTTGTGCAGGTTGCCCGACATGCAACGCCAAGATTCCCATACGGATACTAGCTATAGGGGCATTTGTGGAATGCCCGGACTGCAATGTCCTCCACTTAGAGCGTTATAGTACTCTGGAGAGTATGCATCCTCCAATAGTGAATTTTAGATCACCGATCACTTAATGGAGGAATCATATATTCTGTTGGATACAGAAACAACACCAACATGGGTTCCTACTGATATTGAAATGAGGGAGCATCCTCGACCGCCGCCGATCATCACCACAGCAGAATACTACAAAATGAGTAAAGTAAATAAAAGGGAATTTGAATTTTATGAAGAGGTTCAAGGAAGATTCGTCAACATACTAGAAGGCTTGGAGCTATACACCACAGTCTTTTCTAAAAGCAATGAAAGAAGCATTCTCGGCTGTATATTCGACCTAAGGGATAGGGGTCGAGCGGGACTTCTGATGGAGAGAACCTATTCTGAACCATAGAAATGGATGCGTGGAAAAGACAAAATCGACATACAATGTGGTTATTGTTATAATTTCACCAAAAACAAATAAGGAAATCCCTCAGGGATGTTAAGACATGATAAAGTGGATTTGTTACCTCCTATGATAAATTAGATGATCAAAAAGATGGTTCGATGTAGCATACTTCCAGCTGATTGCATTCCTAACAGCTGCATCACCAACATCTACGATGAAGGCGACTGCATACCCCCACATATAGACCATCATGATTTTTTGAGACCTTTTTGCATGGTCTCCTTCATGAGTAAGAGCAATATCCTATTCAGGAAAGAAATAAACATCATTGGCCCCGACAAGTTCAGAGGATCCATGGAGATTCCACTACCGGTGGGTTCAATATTGATTCTTAAAGGAAACGGAGCAGACCTTGCCAAACACTGCATTCCAGGGTACAAAACCGCAGGGTGTCTGTAACTTTCAGAAGGATGGATAGCAGCAAGATGTTGTATGGATTCCAACCAGATCCAAAACTAGAAGAGTTACAACCTTACGAGCTATGATAGGGTTGCACCTCTAAGCATATGCAGAGCGAACTCTTATCCTAGAGCATGGCTTAGTAGGTCAGCTCAATCAAGAGCTCACTCCACCGAGGATGGACAGTCAGAAGATACCTTTTTGTACTACATTTTAACACAACAGATATGATGATATATGTATCAGATATGCTCAGCTTATGATATGTACCCAGCATGAGATATTTTTAGATGTACTCTAAATGCATTCAACATGCTGTACTTTTTTATGCTTAGGCCTATATTCAATTTGTAAAATATGTTTGAAGTAGATCAATGAAATTTTTTATTCAAAATTCAGTCAGTTTGTTTAATTGCCCTTTTGTGCGATGGATAAAGAGCCACAGAACTATACGTTGGTTCCGAACTACAATGAACAAAGAACAAAATAATAAAAACTTGATAATAATAAAATTCAAATAAAATACTCTCTTTTGAAAACCAACTAACAAAAATTGAATTTTGAAAATATGTTTTTGATAATTAAATGTGATAAAAGCAACAAGAAAAGAAAATAAATATGGTGAGTTGTTTCTCTCCATTTTGAGGTCTCTTACTCTTGGCTCACGCAGCACGATTGTCTTTGTCTGCACTAACCTTCTTTACAATCCCCACATAATTTTATATTCTACACTAAATCTCACAAAATTTCACAATTTTTTTCGCACCAATACCTATCCTCACAAAACACATATCTATGAGTTCAACACCACAGATTCTCTACACTAGTTTCATATTATTCTCGGGGACAGCGCTGAGACGCTATTTCTTTTCCCACTACCCCTTTTGGTTGGATATGAGTCCCAGAGCTTTTCTCCCTAATGTGACACATATCTTTAAAATTGGTGTAAGAACACCTTAAATGGAATACAACATCTGATTCTCTACACATATCTTCGAGATTAGTGTAAGACCACCTTAAATGGAACACGACATCCAATTCTCTATACATATCTTTGAGATTGGTATAAGACCCCCTTAAATGGAACACGATATCTGATTCTCTAAACATATCTTTGACATTGGTGTAAGACCACCTTAAATGGAACATGACATCCGATTCTCTACACATATCTTTGAGATTGGTATAAGGCCCCCTTGAATGGAACACGACATCCGATTCTCTAACATATCTTTGAGATTGGTAGAAGACCCTCTTGAATTGACCATGACATCTTATTCTCATTTTGGGATCATTACCTAAATTCTAATTCCTATCATTAGAGGTCGGTACCTAAATTTTGACTCTCTTTCTGAGATTGATACCTAAATTTTAATCTCGTTTTGGGATCAGCACCTAAATTATGATTCCTATCTTTTGAGGTCGGTACTTAAATGCTGACTCTCTTTCTGAGATTGGTACCTAAATTTCAATTCTCATTTTGAGATCAGTACCTAAATTCTAATTCCTATCTTTCGAGGTTAGTACCTAAATTCTGACTCTCCCTTTTTGGAATTGATACCTAAATTTTAATTCTCATTCCGGGATCAGTACTTAAATTCTGATTCCCTCCTTTTTGATATTGGTGTCTTATATTTGATTCCCCCTTTTCAGAATTGATGCCTCAGTTTCATATGCCACCTTGGATTCAATACCTAAATACCGACTCCCCTCCTCCAAAAACACATGAAACTTGATAGTTTCAAACCTACTCTCCAATCCCTAGCGAGAGTTCCTACTCCTTAATTTCAATTAGATATTCACTTACTAATTCCCTAGCTGGAATAGCTAGCACTTGATTCTACACCTCATTCTAGGTCTACTGTCTTAGAATTTTGTGTTGGTTTTGTTGATCTCGTCGGTTAATGCCAATATGTGCGGCGTACTTACCTAGCACACCACACTTATTGGGGTTCATTTGTTGACCTCACTTCTGGTTGAGGTTTAGTTTTCCCTCTTTAGTAGCCTAGGGTCTAGCCATAAGACTTTCCTGTCAAATATTCCTAGAAAACAAAAAAGGAACCCTCACCAATAAAAACTCTAAACTCTTCCTTGCTCAACTTGAAGTTCCACATATTGGTCCTAACCTCTAGTACTTAGTAGGTGGGGTCAGAATGAAGGATCTCAAGGAGAGTCCCCATAGAACTGCTTGACCTTAGGATTGACCCTTGGTGTTGGTCTGGAGCAAGTTCACTCACTTGCACTCACTATCACCTGGGTCCACTCACCACTCTGAATCCAAAATTGTTGACTTTGATCCCTTGATCTTTTGGGAGACTCATGTAGATGATCCTCTAGACCCACTAGCCCTATGCTAGGGTTTAGCTAAGACCAGTGCATAGAGGACCCAAATGGGGATTTTATTGGTTTGTAGCCCATTTAAGGTGGTTGGTACTCCAATTCCACCAAAATATCCAACTTGACCTTTTGCCCCCAAATTCACCCAAACTACCTAAATGCCCTTGAAACCCTAAATTTAACCAAAATCCCCAAATTCATCCAAAGTACCCAAAATTCTTCAAAAATCATTGCAAACCATTTTAAAATACCTAAATTACCCAAATCCACCCAAAAATTCCAAAATTACCAAAACACCCTCAAATTTGCCAAAATTACAAAAACACCCTTGTCACCCCAAACTTTCCCAAAACATCCAAAATCACTTCAAATCTCTCTAGAACTAATTTGGACCCCTCAATTGAACCCAATTTTACAAATTTTACCAATTTGACCAAAACCACAAATTGCCTTTAAAGGACCAATTTCCTCAACATCATCCCAAATGTCCATCAATTTGGCTCAAATTCCCCTCAATTTCAGTTCTAAACTCCAATGAAACTTTCATGTAATCAATCCAAACAAAATCTAAGCCTAATTGACCCATGCTTTGAGTTGAATTTTGATCCAAATCAAAACCCCTAATTTTAACCATATGACTTAACCCCACCAAATGGAACCCGATAGCCCACTCAATTTCCCCGAATTTGGATCCTAAATTATTCTTAACAATCCTACACATTAAATTGGACATTCAATTGGCCTTGTTTAAGCCTCAATTTCACTCAATTTTAACCCACATTCAAAATCCCCAAATTCACCCCAAATTGGCTATATCCCCAAATTCCTCCAAATTTGAATACTCAAACCCCAAAATTGGCACCCAATTGATGTTGAAAACTCTTCATGACATTCCTATAAACCATTTTCAATCATCAATTTGAACTTAGCCCAACCTAGACCACACTCTAACCCAACACACCTAAATTCACCAAATGCCCAAAATCCTCTAAATTGAACCTCCAAACAAATTCAAAATCACTCCAAATCTTTTCTAAACTTCTTATGACAATTTTCTACATAATATTGATTAATTAATTGGGCTCAAGGTCATGACTAGCCTAACCCAAACCCAACTTGTAGCCATTTTGACCTAAATTGAACCCATGCACCAAAATTGACTTAGCCATGCCTAAGCCACAAAATTAATGACACCACAGCCACCAAAAACACCTTATGGACCAGGCTAAGCCTACCTAAACTGGCCAAGAAGAGGTATGGACCAATTGTCTTTTGATTTAAGGGATTTCACCCCATATTTGGCCTAAAATCAAATATCTTGGCCATCATCACTTACCCTTAGGAGTTAGCCATCATTAAGCACCCTCTGACCTCCCTAAGCTAAGAAGTGACCATACCCTGGCAAGCCACAATCTCAACCATCGAAAAAACCCAGCCCAAAATAGCCCCAAGTGGCCAAAACCCAAAATTAAACCTCCATCACTTGGCTCACTCCCATTGGCCATTAGAGTCTTTCTTCCCTTCACCTCAGCTAGCTTTAGCACCCAATTCCCAACCCTGAGCTCCACCGGACAGTCATGTCTATAAATGGAGCTCTCCACAACTAAGAAAGAGAATGTTGGGAACCTTAACGAAACTCTGTCAAAATCTCACTAGGCTTCTCGAAACCATCTCAAGTGCAATCCACTTGCTCTCAGCCACTGATAGCCACCTCTTAGAGCTAATTTATGCACTAAAATTTTCCCTAAAACTAGGAAAAATCTCTCCACTCCACCACAGTGCACCAAACTTCAATTAATTATGCACACACCATCCCCACAATGAAAGAGGTTGATTCCCCACAAAAGCCCCCTCTAAAATAGCCTCTAAGATAGCTCTAGACCAACATCTGAAATCCACCATGGTCAAAATCATAGCTAGAAAATTCACCAGGGCTTGAGACTTCATCCAGAGGTTCGTTGGGTTTTATCTAAGCTACCATAACCACCTAATTAAGGCCTCCCCTCTCAGACAATGGTATAGAACCTCAACCCTAATCCAAGCTTATTTTGATTCCCCATTTGTAATGGCTTGATTTCATACATGATTAACCATATAGATGTTTTCTTCTTGAGTATATGAAGGTTTAGAAACAAACCCCATGCAATTTGGTCAAGTCTAGGAGAAGATCTTAAGGTTTTAGTGTGAACGGCTTACGAGTTAGGTCACTTGGGGACAATAACGGAGAGTCGTCTGATCGAGTGTGTATCCAAAAAATAGAGGAGATCAAGTCGGACGAGCGGAAAGTGCATAAACCGCAGGTCGTGTGGCAGCTGAGGTGGATGACAGTGTCGAATGGGAGCGCACCGTGTGTGAGTTTGGAGCCGCCGTAGGTTGAGTTGGCGCCATGCGGGAAAAATACAAAATAGGGATTTTTGAATTATTTTAAATGCCTAAACTTCAAAAATCCATATCTTTCTCTAGAAAAATCATAAAAATAATACTCTCTTGCTCAGTGAATAGAGGAGAATAATGTGGACTAAGAATAAAAATTATTTCTTATTCCCTAATTTTTAATGAATTAAATACCCTCTATGGCATTTCAATTCTCCATGACTAAAAATTACTCACCATGGCTTGAAATCTTGAGGGTTCATTCCTCATGACATGGGCCATATCTTCTGATTTTTCCAAGGTCAAAGGACATCTCTTTACTTCTAGCCCTAATTTTCAGCTAAGGTGACTATTTTAGCTATTGTAATTATATAGATAAAAATATCATTTGGAAAATTATGGGAATAATTTTAGTAGGTTTCCTATGGTCAGAGAAGTCTACAAAAAATATCATGATGCTTTGAACTATTATGTAAATTTCTATATTTAATTAAATGTAAATATATTGTGTGAATTTTGGTAAATTATGTGCTTATCCAAAATTGGCAAAATTAATTTCACATTGTTCATAAAAATCATGTTTACTAACCGTAAAAATCTAAAATTTTTTTGATTAAGTTCAGATATTAAACTTGATTTTCTAAGGAACTTTATATTTTTGCACAAAAATAATTATATTAAATTAAATACACTTGAGAAAACTATGAAATGTAGTTTTTTGAGTTCCTTGTGATGAGATGCACTTACGAAAAATAAAATTTGCATTTTAGAAAATGCTTAATTTTCGAGCCTTATTTTGAATTTTAAAATAATTGAAAATCCCAAAAATATCAAAACATTTCAAAATATGCCTAATTGTCCTCTAGTCACTTGGGACTCATTAAAATATTTTTTTTCTAAGTTAAAAATAAATTTTAAAAGGCCTAAAAGTGGATTTTCTTCTTTCTCCCATTAAAATAATTATAATAATTTAATTCAAAAAATTATGAAATTTTGTCTAAGTGTTTCTCTAATCTAGGGAAACCTCTAATAATTTTCTCATAAATAAAAACTTTATTTTAGAAAGTCAAATAAATCAATTTCTAAAGAATCCTTTTTTCTAAGCTTAAATAAATAATTAAATCAAATTAAATTTTGAGAGGTCCACACATTCTCCTTTAGATATTTTAATTACCTCATGAATATGACACTCTAAACCTTCAAAGTCATTTGAGTTATGTTTAATGAGTTATGAGGTGAAGTGCCCCAAGGGCAAAATAGTCATTTTAGACTTTGGTGCCTTAATCAAAATTTACAACTAACCAAGAGAGAATGGGTAATTTTGATCTTAATAAACATGTTTGGATGATTGAAATACAATGAGATTAAAAGGTAGAAACCCACTCACCACCCTTGTACAATATCAACCAAACCATAATCCTTCTAATCTTCATGGATTGGAAGTCTATTAAGATCAAATGATTCTTAAGTGATGGGCTTAAGATAAAAAAGATGATGATTTACTTTTCTTAATTCCAAAGTTGAGGATGATGTGATCATTCAATAAGGATACACATCACTTGAATCAAAATTTTGATAATCAACATTTCACCTATCATGATTGTTAAAGGTTAGTAGTGAACTAGGCTCGACGCCTAAACTTAGTTGATTGGATTTATAAGATAATATGATTGGTGATTAATATCTTTAAACACTACAAGCCTGACCTTAATTGTGGGCACCACAACTTGTAAATGACTTAAACTTACATTCGGGGCACTCGCTCACATAACTTTTAAAGGGAACATCAATTGATTGATCGAGTGCCCTATCCTAGGGATAATTAAATTATCAGGTTTCACTGAGCAGTGGGTTAGTCACACTTCAACCTCAAATGATTTATGGAACAATATGATAAGTCCAATAATGAACTCAAAATATTTCAAGAGACCTTCAAAGTGATCTAGGGTCATGCCCCGAGCACTTTGAAATTTATTGGACATTCTGAAGGGCAAACTGGACTGGTCATACTTCTATTCTAAAATCATCCACTAGGATCTTCTGAGACTCAATAAAATCATAACTTGTGGTTTGGTAGCTAAATCTTCATCTAATATTGCAATTTAAATTCCCTACAAAATTATATACATGTCTTGCAAGTACTGACCTTTCAGGTGGTAGAGCGAGAAGAATCAGCCGGTATGCTTTTAAATTAATGTGTTTACCTTATTGTACTTCTTGTCTTGAGCTTGCATGTTAAACAATGATGTTACCCTACATGAAAACTAAAATTATTAGGATAGTCCTGAAAACAAAACCAAAATTAAAATCAACTAAGATAAATTTCACCGCCACAACATTCAAAATATAAGACAACTCAAAATTTAATCACAAACATCACAACAAAACAACAATTGCAACTAAACTAAGATGTTTCTATTAGATGATTGGGAATCCCTCATAGGAGGTAACCTACGGTTGCTAACAAGATTTCCCACTGTCTATATAAAGTATGGAACTCATTAAATTGAGTTTAGTAAATTCATCTGGACTAAGTGAATCCGAAAGAAAATAGTGGTGTTTGAATGAGGGAACTATAAAATCTTAACCGGTGTCACTCTAATCAACTCTAATATGCCCCATAATATTTGAATGACCATAACCATAGGAACATTTGATTTGACATTATAACTTGACACATTAGAAAATTTAAACTCGTCAAGAAGAGGAGCTTGGATCTAGCATTTTGGGCAGCACAACCATCTTCAACAATCAGAGGATCTACAACAACATATCTTTCCTTAAAATTAAACAGCAAGTCATAGGATTTCAAAGTTGTTTGCTTATGCAACATAAATCCTCAACATTTTCTTTAGTCATTTGTATAGCTCCATTGTACAATATAAGCCCTAACCCATCTTAGGATTTCGAGGTTATCATTCATTACGACATAAATCCTCACATCTTTTAGGCTATTTGTGTGATTATTTCACATAAATTTAAGTTCTAAAATAAATAAAATTGACAAGATAAAGCATTTAAATATTTCTCTCCAAAACTGATGCCAAACTATAGGATAGCTTGGGAAGTCACTGAGGTTCTCCTCCGGATCAGTAATATTCCCTAGTTCTTCCTTCCTTGGATTCTACAATAAATGTTCTAATTTGAACCATTCTCCTTTCACACCTCTTTGTTTGATCTCATTGAATAGTCCTATCCTTTTGAACTCCTTGAAAATAATATTCCCTAATTTTTATCAAGAGTTTTCTTAGGTGACTTCAATTATCTAAGATGTAATTAACTATAGGGTCTTGCCTTTATAGGAAGTTTTTTTTAACCCAGCTTAATATAAACCCTATTTAATTCTTCGTTTTAAATAAGGGAACTTGTCGACAAATAAAATGGTTTTCACAGACCAAACGAATGTCATATGTTTCTTAGTTTACTTGATTGTGTCTCACCCTCAAGTCTTGTGTTTATCTTTTGGGATAGATACATAGTTTGAGGTATAGTGCTCTTTTATTTAAGCAGTGGAAAATATGGGATCAGTTTGATTTCAATTTTTTTTCCTAAACTTATATATATATATATATATATATATATATATATATATATATATATATATATATATATATATATATATATATATATATATTAAATGCCTTTTCAAAGCGGGCGACGGGATTTCGGTTCTGGCGGCCGACAACTTCTAGCGGGTAACTCTTAAACTTTTTAGTGTCGACAACCCCATGAACTACATTCTCACCAATGAAATCAATATGTGATTCTCACCATTTGTTGACTGAGACAATACCATCTCAGATCTTACATGTTCTCAAAACAGGTATTAACATCTTAATTGGCCAAAATAAGAAGTAAATGAAGTACAATGTCTCAAATAAACATAACTTCTTCCTACATTGAAGTCTAATACTTCGCACAACTTCCTTTCAGCACTTAATCACTTATCATTTTAAGCAAAAAGCTAAAAAAAACTACTCGGAATCCATGAAAAAAACACAACCACACATGAGTTTAAAAGTAAAAATCATGCACACAAACAAGAAATTTAAATTAAAACTAAATATAGTCACAAAGATAAGCACTTATCTATAGTCCTCTCCACCAAATTTCATGAAGTTCTTTTGAATTCACTTCCTTCACAAACAATACAAACTAAAACTTAAGATATAATAAAAGTGGTCGGTGGTGGCGGCGACTACTTGGATGGATGATGGCGGTTAGATCTAGATTGGCCTCCCCCTTTGATGATCCAAGTCTTATTTAATAATAATCCAAAGAGTGACTTGGTGTCTCTTCAAAATGTGTCTTCATTCAATGAATCATCTAGAAGTTTCCTTATTTAGAAAGCCAATTGAATGAATTTTTGTGACCATGGGTATTTCCCACATTTTTACCAAGGGTTGTTTCAAACACCTCTTCAAAAATTTGTCTAATTTTAAGTAATGATCAAATAACTACTTCTGGCACTTAAGCGTGGGGTACCTGGTGCTTAGTCGCGACTCTCTGTATATGTGGCGTGTAAGCACCAATCTTGGGTGCTTAGGCGCCCGAGTTCATTTTTGCACATTCTTCATTTTTCTCCAAATTTGACCCTTTTTCACGCCTTTTACCACTTTTCATCCATTTGATTGTACCTGTAAGAAGAACACACAAATACCTTTCATTAAAGCTAAATATCTCAAAAATAGGTATAAAAATGTGTATAAAAAGTCTATATATTTTAGGTGTATCAAAATCCCTTAAATTTAAAATGATACTTGTCCTCAAGTGACACTTCAATCATTTAAAAACTAAATAATTAGATGATGTATATGTGTTTCTTTAGGAGTTACTTAAATTTTGATGTAGAAATATAGTAGTCCAATTTAGAAAAAAATATTAGTAAATGAGACCAAGTTAGAGTTTAGAAATCTTTAATGTTAAGAAATATAAAAATATGAGTTTTAGCTAGTTCAAAAATCTTGTAGATTCTCCAAATATAGAGTTTAGGCATTCTATAATCTCCACTTAAAAATTTTTATTAAACATAATTTTACTTACCATAGTATATCCTTAAGCTTAAGATTTTCTCAAGTCTTACACTTTAAAAAGATCACATGTGGAACAAATTTTTGATTAAGCACTAATCCTTAAGCTTATCCTTCCTTTTTTAAATTTTCTTTTCTTTTTCTTTTTAATTTTTCTTTTCAGACAAGGATTACTATATATGTATGGGACTTTAATTATTTTGAATTCCACTCTTCCTTTTCCTTTTCTAAAGAAAAGAGTTAATATATTTCCTCTACTTAAAAGCATAATAATAGTTTTTAAAAATAACTTTCAATAAAATAATTTTAAGTTTTCAAAATAAAAGTCAAAATCTTCTAAATTTTTTAAAAATACAATTTCTCCTACTAAAGATAATTACCTATACTTAGCATTTTCCACACTAAAAATTTTGAACTTTAAGTTTTTTTTCATTACTATAAATTTTAACTAAATTTTCTTACTCATTTCTTTATTCAAAATTTTAATTCTCTAATATAACTTCATATACATGATTATTTTTCTTCAATTCAAATCAAATTTATTTGAAATACATTTGAGAACAAATAAATTTCAAGTTTTTAGAAAATTTTTCTTCCCTCCCCCAAACTTAAATTTTTAATAAAATAAAATATTTTAACAACTGATACACTTAAAATATATAGTGTTTTTAGACACATTTTTATACCTATTTTTTAGATATTGCACTTGAATGGAAGGTATTTTTGTGTTTTGCTTGTAGATACAAGTGAAAATGGAAAAAATGATTAAATGAGTGAAAAAGGATCAAATTTATAGCAAAAAGGTGAAAAATTGTGCAAAAGAGTTTTGGCGTCTAAGCGCTAGATCAAGTGCTTAAGCGCCGGTTAAATAGAGAAGGCCATGCCTAAGCACCAAGACCCCACGTTTAAGCGCCAGTGGCAGTTACTAGATGAGAAAAATCAGTTTTCTCGAATTTTAAAGAGGTTTTTGAGGCACCCATTAGCTTAATAGGTGGTTGTAACCACCATGGAAAAAAATTATCATGAAAGGATGCTTCTCTTGGGCAAATACATCGAGTTAAGACACATTTTGAAGAGATCCCAAGGCACCTCTTGGAAAACTATAAAAGAAAGAAGAGAAGACTTAGAAAAGGGTCCTGAAAATATTGGCAGGTTTTGAAAGTTCTTCTCTGGGGAGTTAGTTCGGAGAGATTTTTAGGAACCATTTTTTATTTACTTTAACCTTTTTTATTATTTTGTTTTGAGTGACTGTAAAAGAGAAGAGATTTAAAGGAACTTTAAGAGTTTAGTGGAGGACTTGAGATAAGTTTTTATCTTTTTGTTTTAGACTACTTTTGATTTTAATCGAGACTTGTTGTTGGTTTGACAATGATTTCTTCTTTTAAACTAAAGTGTGGTTTTGTTTTCTCCATGGATTCTGAGTAGTTTTCTTTATCTTTCTTCTTAAAATGATAAGTAATTAAGTTTTGGATGGAAGTTGTGAACAGTATTGAACTTTAATGATGGAAGAAGTTGTAATGATTTAAATCCATGCACTTCATTTACTTCTTGATTTGGCCAATCAAGATGTTAAAATTTGTTGTGAGAACATGTACGAACCGGGCTGGTATTGTCTCAGTCAACAATTGGAAAGAATCACATGAGGTTTTATGAATGAGAATGTAGTTCATATGATTGAGTGCAAATAAATAGGGAAATATTCATTGATGGGTGTAGAGTTACAGGACTTTAAAGTGACAGGTTAAAGCCCCCAACTTGGTTTATTGTTTTAGGTTTAGATACGAGAATGTTAGCCCCGAGGTGGAGAGAATTGAGGGAACTCTAGAGTGAGAGCTACTATCTTCCCTACCTAGCGGGTCTTCATAACTATTCAAACATTAAATTAGCAAATGTTCTTTATAGCATCTCTAGTAAGGGTAAAGAATATTATTGCTCTTATTTGGCACAACACAATTTGCAAACTTACATAACACAATTTCTATACTTATTACTGGTTCATGATAAGAAGAAATATATTTTCATATTAAGTAATTTTCTTCTTAAAAAACTTTAGTTATCTTCTTAAGTTGTTAATGTTTCGTTAAAATATCAAAAATACCAAAAATATTTAAATTCCTACAGAAATCATTTTTAGTTTAAGTAATTATATTTTTAAAAATAGAAAAACTTTCTAAAAGGTGCATATTGTGTAATCTTCTCTGTGGGTTTGATATTCAGGTCTTAATCAAAAAGTTTTATATTACTTAATAACGATACGTATACTTGCGTAATATCCCACGATAAATGTATATAAATTAAAAAGTTAAGTTCTTATTTTTCTTCAGGATCAAGTTTTTGGTTTTGTTGCAAAATAAGGAAATATAAGTGAAAACAATCATCAGAACTATTGTTATATTGTGCATAAGTATTAAGTGCAGGATCAGCAACATATATAAATATTGACATGAATGAAAACTAAAAGTAACATGCTAGCAGGAATTTTCGCATCCCAAATATGCAAGTACAAAAATTAAAAACAAGAGTAAAAATTAAACTATTCAAATTTCAATTCACATAACATAGAGATTTATTGGACTTCTATGCAGTGGAGTAATACATAAAAGCAAACAAACACACTAAAAACATTAATAACTGCAACATAAAGAAAAATATATGCTGGTAAATTGTAAATTTAAAACATGCAGCATTTAAGTGGCAAGTTAGCTATATTCTAAATATTTCTAAAATCCAGAATTAAGTTCAACACAGACTAACTAAATACACTAAACAACACAATTAACAATTTTACTACCACGAAAATATAATAAATACTCACAAAAATATGAATACATCACAGTAGTGTCTGACAAAACAAAACACAACAAAAACTAGCAGTCTCAAAAAATACATCTCTAAACACAACAAAAAGTATAGAATATCTGCACCATCAACAATTCACATCAATACATAAACTAAAAATCAAACAAAACTATCAATCCAGTCTAATCATCCTCATTCTCTGCATCACTCTCATCACTATGTCAAGGGGTTGCAGGCTCATATGATGCATATCTCAAATATTGAGGAAAAACTACATCTTGATTACCTCTCATGTGGTTTTCCATAGCTAAGTTGTATTCTGCCTCATAATCACTACGTCTCCTCATGTATCCACCCATATGCTCTACAAAATTTTCTAAATTTAATACCTTATCAGCAGTGTAGTTAACGTTATCCAAAATTCTTTGCAATAGTAATGACTGAGAATCAGATCCAGAAGTCTGACTCTGAGATATTGAAGCACGTGAAGTAGAAGCTCGAGATGTCGAAGCAGCTAAATTACTAGAAAACCCTCCTCTCCAGCCAAAAATGCAATGATGTGAATAAGATTTCACATTCACACTGGTAATGGATTTAAGAGGTTGCAAGATCTCTTCCTAGCTATCATATCTAACTCTAGCATGCTCACATAATGAAAAGATCAAGGATGTAAATCCAAAACTTGCAGTAGTATCAACGATGGAAAAACTGGCAATAACATTATAAATCAAAGCTCCAATTTTGATGGGCTTAAACTGCTGGATACAATAATTTAAAGTTGCTCCATCACGGGTCACTTCACTAAGATGATTGGTAGCAGCTGACGAGCAGAAATGAAATAATGTCATGCCTCTGTAGTGGCATCTAACTTTGAAGTGGAAAATTTAACTTACCTTTCATTCATAACTTTCTAAAGCCCTCTCACATCAGTCAAAGAAGAAATCATATCATATAACTCCTCCTCAGTAGGACTATAGTTCAAATAAAAACATAAAGTGCTCGGGGGCAAATGATAAAATTGGTTTATTACCTCAAGTGAAAAAGACACTGACTTTCCCCTCACCATGAATCCTTCAGTTTTGGGGAGATTCACATAGAACTCTCGCGCCACAGAAATCACTGCTACAGTAGAAAAATAACAAAACCGCTCCCATTGGTGGCGAATAATCAGATCTTCTACAGCTTTTCTTGAACTTTTAAAACAACATTAAAAAATTAGCTTCCTCGATTGCAGTGCATCACTATATCAATCTTTAGCTCTATCACTAAAAAACTTGCTTGAATCAAATTTGGACTTTCTCTTGCTCCTCTTCATTCTTGGTGTCATTTCTAAAAAGAATTATATAAAATCACACAAAATTCTAAATTCAATCTAAATTACTAAACTCAACTCCTAAAATCTTAAACTACCAAATCCATATATTTTTCATGGATATTTCTAAAATTTTCACCATGAATAGTGATTTTTGGGTAGCTCAAGAATGTGCTCAAAATACATGGTGAAAATAAATTTTTTTTACATAGAAGTGAGGTACTTACCTCAAGGATATCAAATATAGTAATTTTTGCTCCAAACCACTAAGCAATATCTGAAATAGGTGTGCCCTAACTTTAAAATTGTAAAAACCCAAGGAAGAAGATGAAGGTGAGGAGCAAAAATGGTGTTTTTCGGACTGAATCATCACTTAAACATTCACGAACCGGTTTACATGAACCAGTGCTTAAGCACGGGGTCTTGGCGCTTAGGTGCCAATGCAAAATTTTTTATTTTTTTGATTTAAATGGAATGCACTCTTATCTTAAGTCAACCAACCCTACATGGTGTCATAACTCTTTAATAAATATTTTCTTCCCTTTCAACTCTCTTCTTACTCAAGATCCACCAATCTTAACTAATTTGATTCAATGCTAAATAACATAAAATTTCACACAAACAAACACTTATATTCATTTACGAATGATTACAAACATTTTCAATACATAGATTCTCAATCCAAATAGACTTGGATGATATAATTCTTAAACACAATCACTAGACAATCATCACATCAATAACATACTAAACACACTTAACATTAACAATCAAAAACTAAACACATAAACACTAAGATGATTGGTAGCAGCTGACGAGAAAAAATGAAATAATGTCATGCCTTTGCAGTGGCATCCAACTTTGAAGTGGAAAATTTAACTTTCCTTTCATTCATAACTTTCCAAAGCCCTCTCACATCAGTCAAAGATGAAATGATCACATATAACACCTACTCAGTAGGACTATAGTTAAAATAAAAGCATAAAGTGCTCGAGGGCAATTGATAAAATTGGTTTATTACCTCAGGTTAAAAACACACTAACTTTCCCCTCACCATGACTCCTCCTTCAATTTTGGGGAGATTCACATAGAACTCCCACACCACAGAAATCACCGCTACGGTAGAAAAATAACAGAACCGCTCCCATTGGTGGAGAATAATTAGATCTTCTACAACTCCTCCCAAACTTTTAAAACAACAATAAAAAATCAACTTCCTCGATTGCAGTGCATTACTGTATCGATCTTTAGCTCTAGCACTAACAAACTTGCCTGAATCAAATTTGGAATTTCTCTTGCTCCTTTTCATTCTTGGTGTCATTTCTAAAAAGAATTATATAAAATCACAAAAAATTCTAAATTCAACTCTAAATTACTAAACTCAACTCTTGAAAGCTTAAATCACCAAATCCATATATTTTCATGGATATTTCTCAAATTTTCATCATAAATAGTGATTTTCAGGTAGCTCAAGAATGTGCTCAAAATACATGGTGAAAATAAAAAAATTTTACATAGATGTGAGGCTCTTACCTCAAGGATATCAAATATAGTAATGTTTTCTCCAAACCACTAAGCAATCTTTGAAATAGGTGTTCCCTAACTTTAAAATTGTAAAAACCCAAGGAAGAAGATGAAGGCGAGGTGCAAAAATGGTGTTTTTCGGACTGAATCATCACTTTAAACATTCGCGAACCGGTTTACATGAACCAGTGCTTAAGCGCAGGGTCTTAGCGCTTAGGCGCCAATGCAAAAATTTTGATTTTTTTGATTTAAATGAAATGCACTCTTAGATTGAGTCAACCAACCTTACATGGTCTCATAGCTCTTTAATAACTATTTTCTTCCCTTTCAACTCTCTTCTTACTCAAGATCCACCAAACTTAACTAATTTGATTCAATGCTAAATAACACAAAATTTCACACAAACAAACACTTATATTCATTTACGAATGATTACAAACATTTTTAATACATAAATTCTCAATCCAAATAGTTTTGAATGAGAAAATTCTTAAACACAATCACTAGACAATCATCACATCAATAACATACTAAACACACTTAACATTAACAATCAAACACCAAACACATAAACACTAAACCTAAACTTATTTCCATTCTCCATTATGTGAAAAGAATCCTAGCCTCTCATTAGTCTCTCATCGACATTTGGAATGTAAATCTAAAGGAACAGACGCTGGTTAATAACTTTAGTTGAATCTTCTTCAATCCATTTGTTCTTTAAATACATAGTCTTGTCCACTTCTTCTATAAAACCAGTATGGCTAAACTGCATCTTAAGTTGCCATCCCATATGATCCATATGTGCATTAGCTTCCATCACTTTTGCTTCAATTGAAGCCACTTTAGCCTCAATTTTAGTGATTTTCTCCGTTATTCCTTCGATATTAACTTCTAGGAAACCATTAAATAACTCTTGCACACTCCAACTAATAAATTTTTTTCTCATTACCTCCTCTTTTTTCTTCAAATCACTCTACCAAGATGACATTTTTCCAAAACTCTTTCTTTTCACTAAGGATATAGGGTTAGAATTGAATTGTGGTAAAAATCCTTAAATACCCCATCTATTTATTGGCTCCAAACTCTCTTATAACTCTTAGGCACATCCTAGAACTACTCTCACACGTTTAAGCCAACCAAATCTCGGTTAAAACTTCTAGAAACCAAAATTTGCACATATTTTTTTAACTGCCGCGCATAAGCATCGGAGCTCAATTTAGCATAGGTCAACTTAACGTCCTAATACTCATTCTAACATGTCTAAGTCATCTTTGAAGGTCTTAGAATAATAACTAACTCATTATATAGTCAAAATACTACTAAAATTTTCTAAATCAAACTCAATAACATTACAATAAAAATAAACACACAGATAACTATGTGTTGCCTCCCACATAGCGCTTGGTTTAACGTCATCAGCTCGACGTAACTAGTGCTTATTCTGGTTAACCCAACATCATAAAATCATTTAATTTAAGTTGGTCACTTACAAAGTAGGATTTCAGCATGTGACCATTCACTTTAAATATTTTTTCAATTTTAGGATCTTTGATATCCACAGCTCTATAGGGATAAACTTTCATCACAAAAAATAGCCTGTGATAACTCTGTAAGGTCATATTGGCAGCAATCATTTCCTCCATCTTCTTTTGCATGTACTCTATTTGCTCGTCTTTTTGCTGGATAACCTTTTGTAGTTTTTCAGCGGAACTTTCCTCATCTGGTGCCTCTCGTAAGGATGAAGATGCTCTAGTTTCCACAACATTTATCTCAGCAAAGTCTTCATCCATATAATCAGTCAGGTCTTCTTCAACATCCAATTCATCCTTTCTTTCTTCAGAAAACTGTTTAATGTCTTTCATGAGTTTCTCCAACTTTGTCTCAATCGAATCCACTGGTGATAACTGACAAGTAATCTCCTCAGTAGCAACCATGGTAGGTAACACATCATACTGAGAATTTTTTCTAGAATTCTCCATCTCGGATATTTCCATATATGTTGGTTTAGTGACTCTAGGTCGCCACACCATCTTCTCAGATGTAAATATTTTGAAATCAGGTGACTCCTTGGTGACATCCACATGCTGAGAACTGGTGGGCCTCCTTGTGTCTGAATCAGAAACGTCAGCAAGAAACCTTTTATTATCTCTTGATTTCTATATATGGAGCAAAAACTTATCCTGTATAATTGGTAATCTTACTCTTGGTCCGAGATGAAATTTAATGGGTCTTCGTCCCCTGGAATTAGGAGAGATAACAATAGTAAAAGCGCTAATAATAGAAGAAGGAGAAAAACGGGCTCCCAAACATTATTTAATAGGAATTCTGGGTGATAACAGAGCAACAGTAGAAGAGGTGAAACTCAAACAATAATCATCCGGACAAAATCTACTAGAGGTTTGCAGAAGCAAACCTTCTCCTCCTTTTGTAAGTTTCCTTATGGATTGTGAAACGAACTTGTCCCTTTTCAGTATCTGACTTCTCATTGGGGGTGACACTGCACATCCCATTCTATTGAGAATTTCTACAATATAACATCATTCTTTCTTCGCTAATCTTTCAAAGACTGTACGAACTCGAGCCAGTGGCACAAATTCTCTAGTCTTATCTTGTTTGGGGTGGTGTAGCAACAATTTTCAGAATGTCCTCCTCATCAAGAGCGGCAGATAGTGGATGAATCCTGCTTCGCCTTAAGAGAGGAGAGGTCTCAGACAGTCCAACCTCTTCATTCTCATCCAAGGAAGTGGAGGCTGCAATCATTTTCGCAACTTTCGCTTTCTTGATTTTAGCTATCATTCTGTTCTTGTTCCTCCCTTGTGTTCTAGTTAGAGGTGCAGACCTTGAACTAGATCCTAACTCAAATACAGAAGGTGACGTTAAGAACGTCAATCTTTCACAGAAATAGATTCATCATTTTCCTGAATCCACTTTCCCTTAAGTTGAGCAGAAATAGCGATAGGTGAAGTGACTAGTCCTATGGGAGTAGCAACAGTGGTCGTAGAAGTATCTCCAGCAATTCTAGCAGACTTTGCAACAGTGACACAGTTTTTCTCAACTGATGCCCTCTTTAGAGGAAGGAATTCATGTGTTGAAATCAAATTAAATTCCATTACTGGTTCTACTATTTCAGAAATCTTGTTCCTCAACACAGCAACAGTGACGTCTTCAAATTTAATGTTAGTGTCATCAAATTCTTGTCCGAAGCGAATGACAACGTTGTCAGGCAGCTTGATCTTATTCACATCTAGATCCATCCCAGTGACAAAGGATAAGATCAATTTCGGTGAAGTCATTTTCTGT
>NEWO01000229.1:16177-37669 GCA_003013225.1 Phalaenopsis aphrodite
ATATTGTGATTCCCCATTGTAAACATTCTTAGCCTTTCTAGCTATTGATCTTTCAGTCTCTGTGAAGGCTTTGCCTATGCTGGATTTACCATCTTTAACTTTGCATCTCCCCAGACATTAGCTTATGGGCGCCATCACACGCTAGAGATCCATTACATATTTAAGAGGTTATGGATCCTCTTAAACCTTCCTAGGAAGATTACACTATAAATATTAATTAAATTAAAGCCAAATCAGAAGGTACAACATAACTTTAATAAAATTTTTTTATAAGAATAATTTTCTTAGAAGTCCAATAGATTTTAATTTTTTTACAGTCCATTTTATTTTTAATGAATTATGAGTATGAAGCTATCTATTGACCAATGTGCTCAATTGACTATTGCTAATATATTAAACTTGAATAAGGTATTTTTTCCTCAAGAAGAGTATTTCATATTTGAGGAGATTGAACTTTAGCGACATACTGCTAAGGAAGATGCTCTACCCCCTACTAAGTTGTCAAAGAAGGGTTCCTTAGAATTAGGATTGTGAGTTTGCTTTTTGAATGTATGGATTTTTTGAATAGTCCTTGTTGGAACTTACTTAATTGATTGAAATGTTCATAATAACATATTCTTCATTATAGAGGTCTCTTTTGATGAACAAGTTCATATCAAAATAAGGAAGACTGTGACCTTCAGATGGTTGCATGATGCTGATGTAAATATATTGGCCACCTCGAGGCCAAGAGAGGTAATTTAAGAGGTATATAGAATGACTTCAATGTCTCCTATCCATTGTAGACCTCCACATGGTAGATGCTAAACACTGAAGAAAAATTGAAGAACTCTCTTAAAAACAGAAGTCAAGCTTTACTACAAATGTAGCCAAACAACAATAACAATTAGATAAGTTTCGCAAAGAAATGTCCAAGTTGAGATTCTCTCGTAGTGAGTTGAGAATCTTTTGAAGTGACTTGACAAAAGGGATATTTGGCATGGTGAGCAAGCTCTTGGTCTTCCAGAGATAATAGAGTTAACCTAGTCAAATAAATTCATGGTAGGTATCAAATTTGTGTGAAGATGTTAATAAAGTGCGATTGTGTTTCTTTAAACGTTGTGATTGACCCATATATTCATTTATTTTATCCATCTTCTGTTAGTGCAGAGAGTTATCCTTAGTGAATATGGGGATTGGTATAGGTTAATTTGTTGTGATGATTATAATATTTAAAAAAAAAATAAAATAATAAAAATTTTATACTAATCAAATGGTTTTAATTTCACTCTCCTATAAGTGCTACTCAAAGAGAGCAATTAATAGTCTTTATGTTACTATAGTGCCCCCAAAAATATTACCCTTGCCTTTAAATAAGACACTTGATGTAAGTTTTCAAAATTTTATTCTTCTAAATCTTAGAGTTGACTTCACTTTCTACCATTTTAGCTTCTCTTGTCCTTCTTCCACAGATATTTTATCAAGATTGTTGGGGTTTTGTATTCTCTACTAGCAACTATGCTTTCATGGTGTTTGAATTTACTAGTCAAACTAAACAAATAGATGTAGATAGGAACATAGTGTTGTTTGCATTCATGTTCAATTCTTTAATATAGCTGTGTGCAACCAAAAAGGGAGAACACCCAAACATAATATACAATAATCTATTCTTCTATATTGATCAATTCAAATATTACAGTTATTGGTGTCATGACTTGATTCCGAAATTATAGTTGAGTAAAATAAAAAATTTGACTCCGCTTTACAGCGATGTCAAAAACTTGGTTCTTTATTGTAGAATAAGAAATTGAAGCAATTTATGTTGGGATTCTACGCAAGTATACATATCGTTATTAAGTAGTACATGACTTTCTGATTAAGCCTCAAATTTGATCCCACAAGGAAGGTTTAAATATGAAATAGAAATTTAAATTAGGAAAGTCACAACAACAAATAAATTCTACTATACTAATTTTGAATATTTAAGGTGCTATCATAACTAAATTATCAAATACTAGCAAGACTGTAAAACAAGGCTAAACTATAACTATCAAACTATATTTTTGTGATGAAGTTATCTAATATGAGAAAAAAATTTTCCTACAACAATGAGTTTCTAATTAAATGAGAGAGATAAATGGTTTGAAGTTGTATTGTGCCAAATAGGAGCAATTTTAATTCTCCACCCTTAGTCAAGTGTTATCGAGAATTGTTGGCTAATCTTAGGTTTTGTCTTTAAATTTGCGGTTAGGTTGAGAGGATACTGACTCTCACTCCAGAGCTCCCACTTCCCTTCCCCTGAAGGCTAAGCTCACTTTAGCTCTTAAACACTAAGACCAAATTGAGGATTTTTGTTTGTCACCCTAGAATCTCCATTTCTTCACCCAATAATTTCTATTTCCCTTGTTATTTGCACCTAATTCTATGAACGAAACACTCCTTCATGGAATCGAATGTGATTCTCACTTTGTTATAAAACTCATACTCCATTTCCCAGATAATATGTTTCACATCAGATGTTAACATTTCAATTTGCCAAATTGAAAAGCAAATTAAGAATGGAGTGAAAAAATCATCACAATTTATTTTATATTTTAAAATTGGCACATCCAAATGGTTTCTTCTTTTCACCATATCTTAGAGTAGGGAGAAAGATAAAAAAATCCACTCATATCTCATGAGGAAGATACGATAAAATACGAATTTCATAAATAAAAGAAAGTTTATCCAATAATGAACAAACAATACTTATCTTTAACTCTTCCTTAAAGCAAATCCATTGTAGCCTCTCTTAGACTTTTTCTCTCTTTATAAGGCTCTTAATTTTCTCTTCAAATATGCAGGGAAGAAGAAATCTCTCATCTCTCTCCCTCTCTAACAACTCTTAGGAGAAATCACACTTATATTCACAACACTTAACAATACACACAATGGAACACTCAAGAAGACTCAATGACACACTAGCCGACTCTTTTTCTAATCAATATTCGCTCTAAATAAAGCATAATGTCGGTTTTCTAAGAGGTTTGTCCAATAACTCTTCAAAAATCATCCAAATTTATCGAATCTTATAGAAATTTGCCCAACACCGACATTGGCACCATTGGTGCCCGTATTCTGGACTCCTTTTTTATGCTGGCGCCGTCATCGTCCTAGCTGGTGCCATTGACATTGAGTTTTTTTCCAAAATATCATTTTGACTCTAAATTTCATCCTTTTTGCTTTCTTTTTTGCTTCAAGTGCTAAAAATCATCAATCTGTAATAAAATATGAAAAATATCTTCCATTAAAGCGCAATATCGCCAAAAATGAGTATAAAATATAGGTATAAAAGTACATATACTTTTGGTGTATCAAAATCCCCCAAACTTAAATGTTACTTGTCCTCAAGTAACTTTTTTAATTCATAAAAAATATTACTTATAGTAAAGAATTGAACTTCTAGATTTCCATATTTTGGTCTACTAAATATCATAGTATAAATTAAGAAAAATTTAAAATAACTCAAGCTAATACTAAAAGTATAAGAATATCTAGAAGTCAAGTCTAAGATTTATGATTCTTTATTCTTTTCAAGGAAAATTGCAAATTATTATAATAAAGCCACTTAGAATATCCTCATAAAAAATAACTTCGTGAAAACTTTAACAGTAAATATGCTAATACTTAAATAAAAGTTTAGAGAATGTAGTCAAGCCTCCTTCCTTAAGTTGATTCAAGTGAAGACATTTTTTATTAGGCTTCTCCTCAAGTCTCTCCTCACATATTATTCTTTTTTTTTCTTTCAGGATTATTTTCAATCCTTTCTCTCTCTCTCTCTTTTATGTGAGGATTACTATATCTGAATAACCTTTAATGCTTTTAAACTTCACTATTTTCTTCTTAAAGTTAAAAACTTTTCACATTCCTTCACTTTATATTAGCTGTGAAGATTTTTTATAAAGTTTCATTCTTTTCTTCTTACATAAAACTCTAAATTCATTGATACTTCAAAAATACAAATTACTTTACTTAAAATAGAAAAACATAGTCTTATTCTCTCATAACAAATACCTTAATCTCTAAAATTAATCTTTATTATTGAAAGTTTTTATTTGAGCTTACCATATATTTAGAAACAAAAATATAGTTATCCAAAGTTAGGCACTTCTACCACAGGTCATGTTAAATTAAAAATTTTAAAATATAGCTCATTGAGGACAAATAAAATTAAGTTCTTTCTTTTTAAAAATGAATTTTTATTCCCCCCAAACTTAAATTTTTAAAAGATTAAGCATGAAAAACTGAAAATACAGGGTGAAAGAAAACAATTAATACATAAAGAAAAGACTTACCCGTTGAATGTTCTATTTTTGAAACTTAACTCTGAAATATTGCAACTGCTAATATGAAAAACTACAAGACTTAAAACATTAAATAACACATAATATATATAAAAATATTTGCTGAGAAAGAGTTAACTAAAAATAAATACAACAAACTACTAAAAACAAATAACAATACTAAAATGAATTTCAAATCAACAACATCTCTACAGATTATATTTCACAACACAACATTCAATACAATTCACAATTTCACATTTAGCAAACTAAGCAATAACAACAACAACAAAAAAATGCAACAAACTATAAACTAAATAAAAGATGAGAATCATGACTAAAAAGACATCTTCACTCATCCTCTTCTTCTTCTTTTTCTTCTTCTTGTTCTTCTTTATCAAAGTTTTGCTGCTGATAAGGGGTAAAGATAGGGTGACTAGGAAACTGTATTGATTGGTCACCCTTAATGTATCTAACCATAGCATCATCATATGCAACATCATATTCAAACTTTTGCTTTGTTAAATTATCATTATGTGCATTCCTAGCCTCAAAATTTTCAATCTTGCTCTCCATCCTTAAGATATCTCCCAGTTGGATCATCATTTGTTCCATAAGATCCTGGAGAGTAGGGGTGCTAAAAGTAGAAGGAATATCCCTACTGCTACTTCCCGTTCTCCATCCTACATGAGATTCATAGTTTTTAATGTTTGTTGGCCCAATAGGTTTAAGAGGCTTAATCATTTCCTCATCAATTCTAAAATCAACTTGTGATTGTTTACATAATGTGTAAATCAGTGCATGGTGTGCTAATCCACCGGTAGTCTCACCCATAGCAATAGAACGAATGTTCTTATAGATTATAGATCCAACATCTAGACTACCCATCTGTTGGATACAAAAGTTTAGGATAGCTCTATCCTTAGTATCTTCACTATGGTGATTCGTAGGTATCATTCTAGCAGATAAAAAGTAATGTCAGGCCTTGGATATTACATTCAACATAGAAGCAGGGAAGATTAAGTTAACCTTATTCTTCACTTTCCAAGCTCCTCTTCTATCACTAAGAAATAAAATAACTTCATCCAAAGCCTCATTTGTAGCAGAAAATGTGTTGTACTTACAGAGAAATGCTTCTCGCAACTGATAAAATTCATTAATCATCCTCGGAGGTGAATTCAACCATTTTACCACGAACATAGACGTGGTCATCAGAAGTTTCCCTAAAATTTGCATAGAACTCCATTCCTATACTAATAACAACCTCGACAGTAACGTAACAGAAATTCTTCCACTACCGAGCAACAATTAATATTGTGACTTCACCACCCATATTTTTAAATGCTCGATCTGGAATTATTTTCTTTGTATTTAGTAAACTATTGAAATGAATGCTAGCTTCGTAGTTGATGAATTTTTGGTCCTCAAATTCCAATTTCCTCTTTCCCTTGCTCATCCTTGGTGTCAATGTAATCTTCGAAAGAAAGAAGAAAACTTGATCAAATCCAAATAAATTCCAAAAATTACGAAAATCACCATGTTGAATGTTCTAAACTTAACTCCACTAAATAAGAGTTCTTTACAAAAGGATTTTCTCAAAATCTCCTTAAAATTTGAAAATTTTGGATCTCAGCAATGTAGGAGAAATCCTTGGTAAAAATAAAAAATTTTGAGTTCAAAGTGTAGCTCTTACCGAGAGAAAATGAAATCCAAACTACTTTTGTCTTCTAATCTCTTTAAATCTAAGCATTTTCAATCCCTAGGGGTGTAAAGCGAAGGGATAAAAATGGTGTTTCGCAAAAAATTTAAGGTATTTAAGGATTTTTAGGTCTCAGGCGCCGTCAGCACTCACGATGGCGCTTTCAGCGCCAGTGCCAAAAATAAAAATTTTCCATAATTTTTGCACATTAGTTATTTCAAATTCCCTTTAAAGTCTAATTATTCTTTTTAAACAATAATATTCATCCTTAAATAGTCCACAAATAAATGTTTTTACAAGAAACACAAATTCAACTTATATAACTGAATTCCAAATTTTACAAACAAAAATTTTTAATCACTCTCACTCATACATAAAGCAAATCACACCATGATTCAGCGTCGAAATCAAGCCACAACACTAGAACACTGAAAATTAAACTATACATACAATTAAAGTTATAGGAGTTTTAAAGCAAAGCAAATCCAACACAATTACATTAAAAACATAATTAATTTTAAACAATGGAATGTCTAACTTCTTCAATTACTCCTCTTCATCTTCAGTATTGTCTCCACCTCTAATATCTCCCATAGACTGGTAATGTACGTACAAATTATAGAAGGGTCGAAACGGGAATTGATCAATTGAATTTCAATCGATCCATTCATTCTTCTAGAACATCTGCACCAAACCTGCTTCAATCCATCCTGTATGATCAAAGTGTTCTTTCATCCTCCAATCTAAGAAATCAAAAAGGTAAGTAAGATTTCCTATTGCATCCATGATATTCTGAAGTTCTCTTTCTATTTTCTTTATTTTCTTTTCCAAAACTTTTGAACTTCCAACTGTACAGGGCATTAAGAGTGTCGAAGCATGAGAAGACTGAGCCAAGATAATATCCAACGCTTCATTTCCATTCCTAATAAAGTTTCCATCAATAGAATCCATGGGCTACCAGAGTAATAACACTTTCTCCCAACTTTCATATGGTACTTGAGATTGACTGCAAAGTAAGAAGATCACATAAGGATGCCCTAGTCCATATATAGGCCCATTCAATATAATACTTAAAATGGATTTAAAAATAGTTGATCCTACATCAATGAGCTTTCCATTTGAATGCAATAGATTAAAATTACACATTGTTTTGTAACTTTACTAATTTTCATTTTAGGGAGCAGTTTTACAGAGATGAAGAAATGTCATTGTTTAGATATTGGATTTAGCAATGAAGTGGAGAAACTAACGTACCCCTCATCTCTGATTTCCCAATTATCACTTTCAACCATAAGAAATTGATATACATCATACATCAAATCCTTCATTGGTATAAAGTTTGTAAATGACAGATCGTCACGATTTCTATCATAAACATATCATTAATTCACAATGGAGTAGTTGGTACGCCCTTACCTTGAATGAAGACGCTCCTTGGTTAATTCCATGTAGGTTAGCGTAGAATTCTTTTACCACTGGAACAACTACTTTAGCGGTAGTGTAACATAGAACTTCCCAACGTCTCTGTACTATGATTTTTTTAATCTAAAAACTTGGTTTACTCAATCCATGATTGACAAAGTCTCTCTCCTTGATAATTTACTTCTTCATGATGGCTTTGTCGTATAATTTATGTGCGTCAAAACTGATGAACTTTTTTTAATTGAAAACTCCATATCATGAAGTGTTTCTGGAATTAGAAACCATGGATTTTAAAATCTGGAAGTTTCTGGCCGTCCAAAATGGTTTTCATGCCTTTAAAAAGACCTTAAGGCAGTTATTTTGAAGTGCAATCCTGCCAAAGTTTGCCAAAATCTTCTTGAACCACCGAAATCGCACTGGGCATTATCGACACCCCTGTTGGCACCGTCGACACCATGGCTCTGTAAAATGGCGTCCTCGGTGCCAAAGCCATAGTTGCGTCTGTTTCATCGTTGGTTCAATTATTTTCCAAATTTTCATCCAATACCAATATTTATCTTGATTTATGATATATAAGATTGTGTAGGATTCTATGGTATTATTATTTCTTAGTACTTAGAACAATTATTAAACAAAATTCTAAGATATATAGATATATATATATATGTATATGGGTTGCCTCCCACAAAGTATTTGGTTTAACGCCGTCAGCCCGATGTACCAATGTTTATTCAGGATGACTCAACATCAAAATTTTCTTAAATTATGGCATGTGCCCTTCACAATAATGTTTTAATGAATTCCCATTAACTTTAAATATCTTCCCAGTTTTAGGATCTTTAATAACAACTGTTCCATAATGATAGACTTTGATCACATAGAATGGTCATAACCATCTAGATTTCAATTTTCCTAGAAATAATCTCAATCTAGTATTATATAATAGAACTTCTTGTTGAGGTTTAAATTTCTTTCTTATAATTCTCCGATCATGTCATATATTCATGTTCGCTTTATAGATTTTTGCATTATTATATGCTTCATTTCTACTCTCCTCAAGTTCATTGAGTTGCAATAATCTTTTCTCACCAGCATCCTTTAGATTAAAAGTAAATTATTTAAAAGCCCAAAATGCTTTATAATCCAACTCTACTGGTAAGTGTCATGTTTTACCAAAAAAAAGCCTATATGGGAACATTCTAATAAAAGTCTTATAGGTCATTCTGTATGCCCATAGTGCAGTATCTAATCTAGTAGAGTAAAATAATTTATATGGATTTACAGCTTTTTCAAAAATTCACTTTATTTCATGATTTGATATTTTGCTAGACCGCTAGTTTGGGGATGATAAACAGTAGAGAATCTACGCATAATATTATATTTTCTAATTAATTTCTTGATCCTCTTTTTCCTAAAATGGGATCCTCCATTCATACTAATCACTCTCAGCATTCCATATCTTATAAAATTGTTTTTATTTAAAATTTTTGAAACACTTCGAGCATCACATTTAAGTACAGTGATAGCTTCAATCCATTTTTATATATAATCAACAACAAGCAATATATATAAACTTCCAAATGAAGGCATAAATGATCCCATAAAATCTAATCCCCACACATCAAAAATTTCAACTTCCAAAGTGTAATTAAGAGGAATTTGATATCTTATAGAAATATTTCCTACTCGCTGACATCAATCACATGTTTTAATATATTCATAAACATCTCTAAAAGGAGTAGGCCAATAAAATTCAGCTTGCAAAATTTTATTTGTAGTTCTACTAGTTCCAAAATGTCCTCCAAATTCAAAATCATGACATCATTCATATTATTTGTTCAGTTTCTTTGTAAGCCACACATATTCTAATGATTAAATCCTTACACTATTTATATAGATGTGGGTCATCCCAAAAATAGAATCTTGAATCATGAATAAATTTCTTTAATTATTGATTCGTTACATCTGGTACTAGAATATCACTCAAAATATAATTTACTATATTGGCATCCTACGGTTGATTCTTTATATCAATATTATAGAATTGTTCATCAGGGAAAGTTTCCAAAATTTCATTTGCAAAATCAGTTAATATTTCTTATTCTAGTATAAACAAATGATCAACTATTTGATTATCAGTTCACTTTCTATCAACTACCACAAAATCAAACTCTTGCATCAGAAGTATTAATCTAATTAATATTGGTTTAACATCCTTCTTTTGCATCAAATATTTGATTGCAGAATGATCTGTACGAACTATACATTTAGCTCCAATTAAGTAAGGTCTAAACTTATCAAAGGCATAGAAAATAGCTAATAACTCTATTTCAGTAGCGGTGTAATTAATCTGAGCATCATTTAGAGTTGTACTAGCATAATATATTATTTTGAAAACTTTTTTATACCTTTGTCCTAAAACAGCTCCAATAGCATGATCACTAACATCACACATTATTTCAAATGGTTTCTCCCAATCAGATGGAACTATTATAGGAGCAGTGATTAATTTTTCTTTCAGTAGTTCAAATGATTTTATACATTCCTCATTAAAATTAACTTTTGTATAAATTTCTAAAAGTTAGCAGAATAGCTTGGTAAATTTTGAAAAAAAATTTATATAACGCCTATAGAAATTGGCATGTCCTAGAAAACTTCTTACCCCTCTAACCGTAGTAGGAGACAATAATTTTGTAATAACTTAAAATTTTGTTGGATCTAATTCCATGTCATTTTCAGAAATTTTCTGTCCAAGTATAATTCCTCCTGCTACCATAAATTGACATTTTTTTCAATTTAATACTAACTTGACTTTTTCACATAGTTCCAGAACTTTTTCTAAATTATTTAAATTTAATTCAAATGAAGTTCTGAATACAGAAAAATCACCATACATACTTATATTCCACATTCAATTAAATTACAAAATATTGACATCATACATCTTTGAAATGTCACAGGTGCATTATATAGTCCAAAAGACATTTTACGAAAAGCAAATGTTCCATAAGGGCTTGTAAATATTGTTTTCTCTTGATTCTCAGGAGCAATCAAAATTTGATGATTCCTGGTATATCCATCTAGAAAGCATGAATATTTTTTCCAGCCAATCTATCCAACATTTGGTCTAGAAATGGTAAAGAAAAATGATCTTTCTTGGTGGTCATATTTAATTTTCTATAGTCTATACTAATTTCCCAGATAGTAACTTATTTTATTGGAATTAATTCATTTTCTCCTTTACTTCAACTATCACTCCTTTCTTTGAAACACAGTACATCAGACTCTCCCAAGCACTATCTAAAATAGGATATAATTTTAGCATCTAACCATTTAAAGATTTCTTTTTTAATAACTTCTTTCATTATCAAGTTTAATCTCCTCTGAGGATCAGCTTTAAATTCGTATTGTTCATTTAATAAAATTATATGCATACAAATTGAAGGACTGATTCCTTTAAGATTTGCTAAAATTCATCCAAATTCCATCTTATATCTTTTCTGCATTTCTACTAATTTTTGTTCTTGAATTTCAGTTAAATCAGAAGATATAATAACAGGAAATGAAGATGAATCTCCTAGAAACACATATTTTAAATGAGCAGGTAATACTTTCAGTTCAAGTTCAGGTGGTCGAATATTTGAAGGAATAAGATTTTTATTATCATTCTCCAAAAGGTCTAAAATTTCAAATTTCTCGTGAACATAATCTAAATTTTCTTCTTTTATTTCATTCTCATTCTCAAAGTTCTCTTCTTTCGTTATTTTTCTTCAAACATTCCCTTAAATCACTCATTACTTAAATAATCAG
Source organism: Phalaenopsis aphrodite (assembly GCA_003013225.1). NCBI lineage: Eukaryota > Viridiplantae > Streptophyta > Magnoliopsida > Asparagales > Orchidaceae > Phalaenopsis > Phalaenopsis aphrodite. The sequence continues at coordinate 27,410 of NEWO01000229.1, forward strand.
TAACTTGCATTCTAAAACTTTCATTATCTTTTTTAATCGTAGGATATTTCATAATTTTAGCTATATTAAATGTTACTTCTTGATCATTGACTCTTATTGTTAATTCTTCTTTTTGCACATCTATCTCAACTCTCCCTATAGCAAGAAATGGTCTCCCCAAAATAATAGGAATCTCTTTATCTTCCTCCATATCTAATACAATAAAGTCTACAGAAAAAATAAATTTATCTACTTTCACTAATACATCTTCTATAAATCCTTTAGGATACATTATTGATTGATCAACTAACTGAAAAGTTATAGTAGTAGGGGAAATCTCTCATAAATCTAAAAATATAAAAATTTATAGTGGCATAAGATTAATACTAGCTTGTAGATCACATAAGGCTTTTCCAAAAAAAATTCACACCAATAGAACAAGATATAGTAAAACTATTATGATCTTTTAACTTTTCATGAATCTTTTTCTGAATAATTGTGCTACACTCTTCACTAAGTGCAACGATCTTGTGATCTACAAACTTCATTTTTCTTATTTAATATATCTTTCAAAAATTTTACATAACTTGACATTTGTTCCAAAGCCTCAATGAAAGGAATATTAATTGTTAACTTTTTAAGGATTACCAAAAATTTTGTAAATTGTTTATCTTTATTCTTCTGCTTCAATTATTGAAGAAATGGAGGTGGCGGTTTTTCTAAAGAAATTTGTATTGACTTATTTTCATCGTTGTCGCTTTCAAGTTCCACCTTCTCATTCTCAACTTCAGTTTCTCTATGGATTCTTGTTTCCACTTCTTTTCCACTTCATAGTTGAATAACTTTAATTTGATCCTTATTCTGATCTTTTGGATTAACTTCAACAGTACTAGGAAGAATTCCTGAAGGTCTATTACTAAGTGCAGTAGCAATATGTCCTAATTGATTTCAATATTTCTAATAGCAGCCCCTTGATTTTGTATTTGATTTCTCATGTTCAACATTACTTCTTCCATAGTTAACTTCTTCTCCTTAACTTGTGAGTTATTGTTAAATCTAATAGATAATAAGGTCTATAATTAGGATTCCCTCAGTTATTTGAATTCCTTTGGGGGTTCACCGAATTGTTATAATTATTCCAACTAAAATTATGATGATTTTTCCATCAAGGAGAAAAGAGATTATTATTATTTCTATTATTTATAGCATTCAAAGTTTCATAAGCTGATTGAGTATTAATTATCTATTCTAGGGAATTTTCCTCTAACACTGGTTGTATTTGAGAACAGGTCACTCCAATTTGATCAATCTTATTTGATATAATAACAATTTGAGATGTTAAAATAAACATTACATCTGAATCATGAATACTAGCTACTCTCTTTGGATTTACCCATTCAGAGGGCCACAAAAAATTATTAGTAGTCATTTCCTTTATTAAAGAATATGCTTCATCAAAAGGTTTTGACATTAATGATCCAAATGCATCAACATCTATAATAGATTTAAGTGATCCTACTAATTCATTGTAAAAAGTTTGAACTATTAACCAATTTTGTAAAACATAGTGTGGACATCTCCTAAGGAGATCCTTAAATCTTTCTCAGGCTTCATATTTTGATTCCCCTTCGAACTGACAAAAAAGATGTAATATCATTTCTAAGCTTAGAGTTTTCGAGGGTGGAAAATATTTAGCTAAGAATTTTTAGGATAGTTCTCCCCAAGTTCTGCTAGATCTAGGGGCTAATGAATTTATCCAAGCTTTAGCTTTGTCCCTTAATGAAAAAGGAAAAAGTCTAAGACTGACAGCATCATTAGACTCCCCATCATATTTAAAAGTAGAACATATTTCAAGAAAACCAGCAAGATGTAAGTTAGGATCTTCAGTAGGTGTTCCCCCAAACCGATTATTTTGTACCATTTGGATAATAACAGATTGAAGCTCAAATGAATTAACACCAACATCAGGATTTTGAATATTCAAGTGAAATTCATCTGTTGTAGGATTAGCACAATCTTCAAATGGTCTTTATTGATTTTCATTTATTTGATTATCTAAGTTATTCGTCATTTCATTCAAATTTTTAATTTCTTTTTGTTATTTTTGAACTTTTCTTATAGTGCATTCTAATTCTGAATCGTAAGGTACTAAATCTTCAGATCCAATACTACACATAAAAAATATAATAAACAAAGAAAAATTTCTAAAAAATACTCTTAAATTTCAAGAAAAATATTTAATGACATTTTTTAAAGATTTTTTTTAAATTTTTTTTTTATTTTATAGCTAAATTTCCTCATTTACTAAATCTATTTAATTACCGTTACCTTCCTCGGCAACGATGCCAAAAAACTTGATCCCCTAAATTATAGTTGTGTAAAATAAAAAAAGTTAACTCCGCTTTGCAACGATGCTAAAAACTTGTTTTGTTATTTTATGAATAAGAAATTGAAGTGATTTATGTTGGGATTCTACGGAAGTATACGTATCGTTATCAAGTAATACAAGACTTTATGATTAAGACCTAAATATTGATCCCACGAGGAAGGTTTAAATACGAAATGAAAACATAAATTAAGAAAGTCACAATAATAAATAAATTCTACTATACTAATTTTGAATATTTAAGGTGTAATCAGAACTAAATTATCAACTACTAGCAAGACAGTAAAGCAAGGCTATACTATAACTATCAAACTACATTTTTGTGATAAAGTTATCTAATATGAGAAAGCATCTTTTCTACTACCATGAGTTTTTGGTTAAATGAGAGAGATAAATAATTTGAATTTGTATAATGACAAATAGGAGCAATTTTAATTCTTTACCCTTAGTCAAGTGTTATACATAATCGTTGGTTAATCTTAGTTTTAGTCTCTAAACTCGTAGTTAGGTTGGGAGGATATTGTCTCTCACTGTAGAGCTCTCACTTCCCTTCCTCTGAAGGCTAACACTCGCTTTAGTTCTTAAACACTAAGACCAAATTGGGGATTTTAGTTGTCACCCTAAAATCTTCAATTCTTTGCCTAGTAATTTATATTTCCCTATTTATTTGCACCCAAATCCATGAATAAAACACTCCTTCATGGAATTGAATGTGATTCTCACTCTGTTATAAACTCATACTCCATTTCTTGGATAGTATGTTTCACAACAGATGTTAACATTTCAATTGGCAAAATCAAAAAGTAAATTATGAATAGAGTGAAAAAATCATAAGAATTTATTTTAAATTTTAAAATTGGCACATCCAAGTTATCTCTTCATTTCAACATATCTCAGAGTAGGGAGAAAGACAAAGAAATCTACTCAGACCTCATGAGGAAGATACAACAAAATATAAATTTCATAAATAAAAGAAAGTTATACAATAATAATGAACAAAAACTACTTATCTTTAACTCTTCCTTAAAACAAATCCTTTGTAGCCTCTCATGGACTCTTTCTCTCTTTACAAGACTTTTGATTTTCTCTTCAAAGGTGCAGGGAAGAAGAAATCTCTCACTTCTCTCCCTCTCTAACAACTTTTAAGAGAAATCACACTTAGGCTCACAATACTAAACAATACACACAATGGAACACTCAAGAAGACTCAATGAGACACTAGCCGACTATTTTTCTAATCAATTTTTGCTCTAAATAAAGCATAATGTCAGTTTTACAAGAGTTATGTCCAATAACTTTTCAAAAAGCATCCAAATTCATCGAATCTTCTAGAAATTTACCAGCACCAACATTGGCGCCATCGGCGCCCATGGTCCGATTTAATTTCTTGTGTTCTCTATCAAATGACGTAGTTGGGGCCCAGTCAGGCGCCATCGGTGCCCCCGCTGTTTTGGACTCCTCCTTCATGCTGGCGTCATCAGCACTGAGTTTCTCTTCCAAAACTTCATGTTGACTCCAAATTCCATCATTTTTGCTTCAAGTGGTAAACATTATCAACCTACAATAAAACATGAAAATACCTTCCTTTAAAGCTTAATATCACAAAAAATGAGTATAAAATATAAGTCTAAAAATGCATATATTTTTGGTGTATCATGTCTTCTTATCTGAATTTATTTATAGGACATATATAAGCTTAAAGGTATAATTTTAGCACAAGTGATGTTGATTTTCTTTATAGAAATAATGAAAAAGGTAATGAATTTATTGAAGCTAATGGTTATGTGTTAAATCCCATTATTATACCACATATTTATGGTGAAGGAATGTAAAGATTGGTTTGTCTATTCTTCAAGATTGGTATTAAGTTGTTCATCCTAGAGAGCAATACTAAATATTAGAAAGTGAGGTGAGCTTATGTCTCATGTATGGTAGGAGGCTTAATGCTACATAGCCTCAACCATTTTATAATTATAAAGTTTTATTAATTCCACTAACTACTAGAGAGTAGAGGAGCTTCTCCAAATTAAAGAAGGTGGATTTAAAGCTGAAAGACTTCTAAGACGATAATTTTGTGTGGGATCCTAACTGGTGTCGCTCTAATCAACTTTAATATGCCCTCATAAAATTTAAAGAACTTCAACCATAGGGCCACCTGATTTGACATTATAACTTGACACACTAGAAAAGTAAAACTTGTCATGGGAAGGAGCTTGGAGCTAGCATGGTGGACAGTAAGGCCATCTTCAACAGCAAAATCTGTCTTCCCCAGCTAAACCAATCTTCCTTACTTTAATATAAACAACAAAAGCCATAGGACTTTGAGGTTGCTTGCTTATGCAACGTAAATCCTCAACTTATCTTTAGCCTTTGTATAGCCCTGTTATATAATATAAGCCCTAACTCGTCTTAGGATTCCGAGGTTGTCATTTGTCACGACCTAAATCCTTACATCTTCCAGTCTATTTGTGTGATCGTTTCAAACAAATGTAAGCCCTAACTAATAAAATTGGCAAGATGAAACACTTAATTTTTTCTCCTCAAAATTGAAGCCAAACATTAGGATAGCTTAGGAAGTCACCGGGGTTCTCCTCTAGATCCATGACATCCCCTAGTTCTTCCTCCTTTGGATTCTACAATAAAATGTTACAAATTTTAACCAATCCCCTTTCACGCCTCTACGTTTAATCTCATTAAAGAGTCCCACTCTTTGAAATTCCTTGAAGATAATATTTCCTTATTTTTATCGAGAGTCTTCTTAGGTGACTTTGTTCATTTAAGATGTAATTAACTATAGGGGCTTGCCCTTACAGGAAGCATGTCCGAACCCAACTTAATATAAACCCTATTTAATTCTTTATATTAAATAGGGGAACTTTTCAGCAAATGCAGAGGTTTCACAGACCAAACAGATGTCATATATTACTTAATTTATTTGATCGAGCCTCAGCCTCAAGTTTTTTGTTTATCCTTTGGAATAGATACAAGATTTGATGTACTGTGCTCTTTCATTTAAAATATGAAAAATATGGGGTAATTTTGATTTCATATCTTTCTAAACTAAATATATATATGTAAATTAAAATGTCCTTCTGAAGCGGGTGATGAGATTTTGATTCTGGTGATCGACAGCATCTTACGGGCAACTCCTCCAACCAAAAATAGCGTCGACAGGCTTCCCACTTTAGAAACTCCGTTAGATTTAGAATTTTAAACCAGAAAAAGTTATCAATTTCGATGCACAAAAATTACATGATTGAGTTCTAGTAAAGAAAAGGCTTATCAAAGAAATGGGATTTGTGAATCGAGGATTCAACACGCCGAATGCTAGAGTAGAAGAGACTATTGAACAAAGGCATTGGGAGTTCTTTACTACACTACTGCCACTATTGTTGTTCCCGTAGTAAAAGAATTTTATGAAAATCTTCATGGGATCAACCAAGGAATGATTTACATGCGTGGTAGGTTTGTGCAATTCACTTCTTCAAGAATAAATGAGATGTTTATGATTGAAAATGTGTCTATCTTACATTATGCAAATTTTAACCCTACAAGAGAGAGTATGAATGAACTCTACCACTACCTTATGGATGAAGATGCAAATTGGGAGACCATAGATGATGGAAATGTAAGTTTTCCTTTGTCACTTTTAAATCCAATTTCAGATGTCTGACACTTCTTTATTGCATCAAAATTACTGCCTACCATGAAAATTCGTATGGTCATTAAGGAGAGAGTCATACTGAATTACTGTATTTAAACCAAAAAAACCTATTGATGTTGGAGCTATTATTATGAAATCAGTTTTGGGTTTGATTGTGAATGGATCTGCAACTAGACTGGGATATCCATCCACTATTTTCCTACTTTATATTCAAGCGCAAGTACCTTCTAAAAGTTGGGGTAAGAAGTTCTACTTCCTTAAAAATTGATGGATCCATAACTCTACTGCAACTATATTAGAGTTGGAGGCGAAAATGACATGAATGTACTGATGGATCAAGTATCTTAGAATTCATCATCTGTTTAGCCCTACTACAACTTGAGTGCACTTTCAAAAAGGATCAAGAAGATATAAAAAGATGTGCAAAATCTCATGCATGTGTTTGGGAATATTACTGAAAAGTTGGATCATCTAGATTGGAGATTGAAGGAACATTTTGAACACACAGGATGTATTGAAGATGGATTGGTGTGTAAGTTCAAGAAGCGTGCTTAGATTGAGGAGGAAATATCAACTGATGAATTTCCATTTCAACCCTTCTACAATGTGTATGTGCACTACCAATCAATGGGAGATGTCTAAGAGGACGATAGTGAAGATGATATTTGATCTTAATTTATGCATGGAATGTTTTGTGCAATACTGCTTGTTTTACTTTATTGCGTTGGATTGCATTTCCTTTCTAATGAACACTATCTATGTTTATGTTTTTAATTTTGATGTTTAGATTTTAGTGTTAGGATGTTGGTTTTCTTTAGAACACTGAATTTAATGTTTTTTAGCTTGAAAAATGTTAGTTTGTAATAGTACGGATTTTATACATAAATGTGAGTTTTATGTTGTTTGTAAAAATTATATGTTAGTGTGATGTTTATATATGCTTAAAAAGGTTAATTTGATTTAAAGCGATACATAGCAGATTCCACAGAAACTGAAATCTGGAAAATTTGAGCTCTAACGCATGATGCGCCAACTTACAGAGCCTTGGCGCATGATATGCCAAAGGTTCAAACATGCTATATTGCATAGAAAACCACAAAATTACACGGACAAACTCCATTTTTCCTACTTGAGTCATCATCTACCTCAAAACCTTGGTATAAGACATCACATTGTGGGCGAAAGAGAAGGATTCAGAGGCTAAAAACTATATATTTCATCTTTTCTTGGTAAGAGCTTCACTTTAACTTAGAAATTTTTTATTTTAATCATAGATTTTGAGAGATCCAAAAATTGGGATTTTTGATGAAAATACTTGAAGAAAACTCATGGTGAAAATTTTCTTAACAAATAACCTCGCTTGAGTTTAATTAGTAATTTATTTGGACTATATTTGGATTTTCATAGAATTTTCAAATGGCTTCCCGAGTTAAGAGAAGAAGGTCGTTTAAGGACTTCAATGCACGAATATTTGTTAGTTTCAAGGCCCAATATAGTTACAATACTCAGATGAAGACCAAGAGAATGATCGAAGAGCGGGCAAACGCAGGTGGCAAGGTTGAGAGATTGAATCTTGTCAGGAATTGGAAATGATTCTGCTACTTCACTATCGTAGCAATTTTCCCGATGGTTCAAGAATTTTATGCAAGCCTGAGATTCAGGAAGATTACATCCTAGTTAGAGGTAAGCATTAGATCAATACTTTTTATGGTTTGAGGCGTGTATTTTTTGATGAATACGCTGCATTTATGATAACTGATTCATCACTGGAGGAAGTGATTCCATTTTTTACTGATGGAATAGGAGAATGAAAGATTAAAAATAACAAGATAGTTAACTTCCATGCTTCCATGTTGACTATTTAGTTAAAAATATGGCACCACTTCATTTCTACCAGACTGTTGCCAACAAATCATTTGGCTGATGTTACTAAAGACAGAGATGTACTCAACTATTACATTCAGAACATGAAGGCAATAAATGTGGGTGCACTTTTAGTTCAGCATGCTCGAAGTATTGCTGGTAGTTCTATAGCTGGAGGATTGGGATACCCTGCCTTGATTTTCACTCTATGTGAACAATCAAGAGTAGAATGTTATAGAAATGAAAAGAGATTGTAGCCACAAAATCTGATTGGGAGACATATGATTCAAAGACCAAAATCATTTGTTGAGTCTAAAAGTGGAAGAAGGGATAGGCCCTCTTCATCTACTGCAGGGGCATCTACTTCTAGATCTGTATCACTTGAAGGTATTCTGGACCAACTGATGATTCAACAGATGGATATAGTAAATATTCAAACTCAGTTGGGAGAGATAGGAGCAAGGAATGCATATAATGATGAATATCAACAGAGGAGAGTTCAACATGATATTAAGTTTTAAAATGTCATGGTAAGACACCTTAGGGGTGAACCTAATGTGGATTTTCCTACTTGCCCAATTTCACTCCCTATACTCTCATTCATGAAGAAGAAGAAAAAGAAGAAGAAGAAGAAGAAGAAAAAGAAGAAGAAAAAGAAGAAGAATCAGATGATGAAGAGGAAGGAGATGAAGAATGATGTTTTATGAGTCTTGCTTAGTTTTTTTTATGTCTATTTTTTATTTATGTTTGTTTTGGGATGTACTTTCATTTGAAATTTATTGTAGTAAAAGAATTCTTATGTTGTGTTCTGAACTGAATCTGTAATTGTAAACTTTCACTTTTTCTGCATTTTTAGTATTTTCAATTTAGTTTGTCACTTTAGTTTTTTAAGTTTTTGTATTTATGTTTTTTATTCTCAGCAAGTTATCTAGAATATATGATATTTTATTTAATGCTTTAAAGCTTGTGTGTAGTTTTACAGTTAGTACCTGCAGTATACCAGAGCCCAATTTCGTAGTCAGAAATTCTCTAAATATCAATTTTAATTTTCATGCATTTACTGTTTTCTTTCACCTATTAAACTTTAAATTAAAAATATATTTTTAAAGTCACTTAAAAACTTAAGTTTGGGGGAAAGAAAAATTTATTTTGAAAAGGAGTAAACTAAATTTTATTTATCCTTAAGTAACTATATTTTTAAAAATTAATTTAACATGGCATGTGATATTAAGATTTAACTTTAAATGACTATACTTCTATTTAAAAGTACTATGGTAAATTTAGGTAAAGAGTTTTTAATAATGAAGGTCAATTCTAAAGTTGAAGATATTTGGTATGATAGGATAAGACTATATATTTCTATTTAAAGTAAAGGAAATTCTATTTTTGAAGTGTTAAGAATTTTAGAGTTTTAATAAATTTTAGAGTTTTAATAAATTTTAGAGTCATATAAGAAGAAAAGAATGAGAATTTATGAAAAAATAATAAACTAATATGAATTTATAAAGTGAAGAAATGTATAGAGTTTTGACTTTAAGAAGAGGATAGTGAAGTTCAAATTCATTAAAGGCAATCCAAATTAGTAATCCTCACTTGGAAAAAGAAAAGATAAGAAAAAATAGAAAATATCCTAAATAAAAAAAGGAAAAAAAATGAAAAAAAAGAGAAAAAAAAAGAAATGAAAAAAAAAGTGAGGAGAAGCTTGAGGGATGCCTAATCAAAAATTTGCTCCACTTAAATCAACTTAAGGAAGGAGCTTTAATAAATTTTCTAAACTTATATTTGAGTATTAGTAGCATTCCTTGTAAAGTTTTCATGAAGTTCTTTTTCATATGAATGTTCTAAATGTCCTTAATATGACAAATTGCAATTTTTCTTGAAATGAATAGAGATTCAAAAAGCTTATATTTGATTGTTAAGTATTCCTAAACTTAAAACTTGAATTTAAGTTATTAAAGGCTTTTTCTTAAATTTTGTTATTTTATTTATTAAACTAAAGTGTAGAAGTTATAATTTAATCTCTATCCTAAGCCATATGCTTTTATGTAACAAAAGTGTCACTCACTTGAGAACAACTAGCATTTCTTGTGATATTGTACTTTAAAGAAGAGTATTTTTTTTTATTTTTGTTGCAGGTATATCATTTTTAGGCATTTGGAGCAAAAAATGGCAAAAAGGACGAAATTTAGAGCAAAAAAGAACCACTTTTGAATTTTGGCGCATCATGTGCCAAATTGTTGCATGATGAGCCAAAATCCATAGAGCTGGCGCATAATGCACCAGATCGGTGCATAATATGCCAGGGATAATTTTTTTTAAATTAAGGTGGTTCGAGATGAATTTTGCATGAATTTTCAAAGGGACACTT
>NEWO01000229.1:38854-72940 GCA_003013225.1 Phalaenopsis aphrodite
TATATATATATATATATATATATATATATATATATATATATATATATTCAAATGATTTCAATTTCTTCACAAACTATATACTCATTGTAAAGGGGAATGATGCTTTCTTAAATTTGAACTTTTCGTCAGAACAAAAACTTTATTTAATTTTCACAATTTTACTTTTGAAAATTTAGTATTTAGTTTAGTTTAATTTCTATAATCTTACATCTGCATTTTAATTAGCATTCACCTGTGTAGTAAATTTTTGAATTTTGCTCTTTACTTTTATTTATTTTTTTGTTTTTATTATAAATAATTTTCATAATTTACTTTAGGATTTTCCAACTTCCCTATGGGATCAATATCTAGGACTCCATTAGAGCCCTTTATTACTTGGACGATACATATACTTGTGTTGATATTTAAAAGATATTTGGCAATTTAAAAAGAGTTTTAAGGGATATATTCTATTTATAAAAGTGTTTTGTTAGGATTATTTTTCATATTTATCATAAATTTGCCTGCATTGAGTTTTTGGTGTCGTTAAGTGGTGTCAACTTCATAAATATTTGCATATACAAATCTCCATGTCAATATACAAGAGACATACTAAGTTTAAACATGAGACAAGTCTATAACAATTTGATACTTCTTATTCTTTACCCTATTCTTCTATTAAAAGGTCTTTGTGTCCAAAAATTAGAAGGGCTAGTGGATGATTCCTCTATTGTACAGATCAAATTGTATACTTTATCGAACAGAATAGTACTTAATTATTGGAAATATATAAGCCAATTTAAATGTTAATGTGTTATCCGATCCTTAATATTTTTTTTTATAAATGTGTGAAAACATCTGACAGTAAATAAAGGGAGATTCAGTTGGAGATTAAGAAATAGATGAGAGAGAGGAATATGAAAGAGGATGAGTGGCCATATTTATCTTTAGTTATTGAGTTTTATTTGTGAGTAAGGACTTTGGAGCGGGGGCGAGGATATTTCAAAACATTTAATCATGCCAAACTTTGTTATAGGCTTCTTCCACTCAGGCACCAAGGTGCCACTCTGGGCAAGCGTCACCTTAGCGCTGCTATTGTGGTACTTAGGCGCCGCTCCTTATGTTTGGTTATTAAGCCATAAATAGGGTTGTTTTTCATCATTTCACGAAACTCCTCCCCCAGCTCTTCTTCGGTGACCGAGAGGTGAAAATTTCTCTTGATTTAGGAAGTTATCTAAATGGAAATCACTCATAAAAGGAAAATTTCAATCCCTAAACTTTTTCCTTCAATTTTCATTTGAGATTTTTGGGTGGAGAAATTCAGATCGGAGATTTTAGGCAAAAATCTTGATTGAGCTCTTCATTTGCATCTTGTTTCATCCATTTTACTTTTAATCCTTATTTTTTTATTATTTTCTACTCTTAACTTCCCAATGGCACCTAAAACTAAGAGCATCATGTCAAAATTTTTGTTTAACAAGAAGAAACTTGTAAGCTCTAAAGTGGAGGAGCATTATAATGACTTCTTGACATCGAAGAAGTTGATTGTTGAGCGAGGATTCATTAGCACAGTGCGAGCCATAGAATGTATGATTGTGATTCATCGTTGGGAACAATTTTGTTAAAGAATCATTGAATTCACTAAAGTTGATTAACTATTTAAGTAGTCAACTTGAGTGGTCTAGTTTGGAAAGCATTAAGCTTAGTTGATAGTTTGTAATGAACAGTACTAAATTGTGCTTGGAAGTAGGAAAAAAGACTTGGCATTGAAATCTTCAGTATGAAAGCAAGTCTCTCATTGATTGAATATCTAAGTTCAATAACTATGAGAACATTTCCAACATAGTAGATGGCAAATTTTTTTATATTCTCCACCCAAGGAAATATTAAATCAATAGCTTCTCTTTTGACTCTAAGGTGCATTAACAAGTCTTTATCAAACATTAAAATTTGAAGAAGTAAGATAAAAAGGAAATTATTTAGTTAGATTAAAGTTTTTCTTACACTTGACAAACTAAGAAAAATACTTTACACTCCTCAAGAATTTGAATAAAGCTAAGAAATTTACCTCTTCATTTTAAGATGAAGCAATTCAAGTTAGTAATTTGGTCCATTCATTTCTACAAATCTTTGGTTTTATTAGTGGTTGACATTTCAATCATAGTTTTAATTTTTTCCTTTATTTAACTTGGCATTTTTTAAGTGAATTTAATGTTGAAAAACCATAATTGAGCAAATTGAGCATCATTTTGATCTTTTGCAACATTTAAAAGTTATCTTTTAATTCATTTATAAGTTACTCTAGTGATTTACTTGTCACAAACTCATCATCCACATGTACTTCATTATTTCTTTTATTTTAATGTGAGAATAATATATCATTCATTCTTTGATTATATGCTCCAATAGTTTTATGCCCAAAAGCATCAAGTTGTATCAATAAACTCTATCATCTATGATGAATGCAATTTTCTTAAAAGCCATAGGGTGCAACTTGATCCTGATGTACTTTGAGAATGCTTCTAAGAAGCTTATCTCTTAATAACCAAATGTAGAGTTGTCTGAGGCATATATTTAAGAAAGGGATATCTATAATATTGGTAAGACAAGTTTAAGTTGGTGAATTCTACACAAATTAACAATTTATTATTTAAATTTGACACCATCTCAATATTAGAATTATTCAATGGATATTAAATCTCTATAATGAAACATACATCAAGTAACACTCATAACTCTTAGCAAATAAGCTTTAAATATGTAGTAAGAACTTGTCTCATCTTTTGTTTGATCAAATGAGCACAAGTGTTGAGCTTGAGAGTATGACATCCATCATTAACACTTACTCCTTGCATCATGTCGAATAACTTTAAGTTGGTGAAATGTACATACATTCATAATTTATTATTTTAATTTTTCACTATCATAACATTATAAATATTCTACAACAACAACAAAAACACAACAAAGCCTTAATCCCACTACGTGGAGTCGGCTACATGAATCCTTTTTCTCCATTGCGTCCTATTTAGTGTCATATTTTCATTTAGTTCTAATAAATTAAGATCATTTTTAATACAGTAAGCCCAAGTCTTCCTAGGTCTACCTCTGCCTTTCTTACCACAAGTCGAATCTAAAACATCTACCCTCCTAATTGGATCATAAGATGGTCAACGTTTAATGTGACCAAACCATATAAGAAAACTTTCTCTAATGTTGTCTGTCACAGGAGCTACACCAACCCTATCACAAATATATTCATTCCAAATTTTGTCTCTAAGTGTAAAGCCACTCATCCACCTAATCATTCTCATCTCGGCAACACTTAACTTATTATTATGCTTCTCTTTTAAAGGCCAACATTCAGTGTCATAGATCATTGCAGGTCTCACCACCATCTTATAAAATTTTCCTTTTACTCTTAGTGGTACTTTTCTATCACACAAAAGTCCCGAAGCATTCCTCCACTTCATTAATAATTTGATCACCCAAGATATCTAAATCGTTCACACCTTTTAATAATTTGATCACCCAAAGACACTTCTATCATTAAAGCTATTACTACTAAACTTACATTCCATGTATTCAGTTTTAGTTCTACTTAAATGAAGGCCTTTAGACTCCAATGTAGACCTCCATAATTCAAGTTTTTACTGGGCTTTTTCTCTCGTTTTATCCACGAGAAGAATATCATCAGCAAAAAGCAAACATCAAGGTACATCCTCCTGTAGATGTCCAGTAAGACCATCCATAACTAAAGCAAAATGATATTGGCTTAAAGCTGATCCCTGGTGTAATCCAACAGAAATAGGAAAATATTTTGCCAATCCTCCTTCAGTTTGAACACAAGTAACAGCTCTAGTATACATATCTTTAATGACTTGAATATAAGTCATATCAACACATTTCTTCTCAAGAACTCTCCAATGGATATCTTTTGGAACCTTATCGTAACCTTTTTCTAAATCAATAAAAAACAAATGTAGATTCTCCTTAATATCTCAGAACTTTTCCATCAAACCTCTCAATAAATGTATAGCTTCCATAATAGACCTACCCGACATAAATCCAAATTGATTATGAGAAATTTTTTTGATGCATCTTAACCTATGTTTAATTACCCTCTCCCATAATTTTAAAGTATGACACATCAACTTAATTCCTCTATAATTTGCACACTCTTGTGCATCCCCTTTATTCTTAAAAATGGGGACCAAAATACTCTTCCTCCACTCCTCGGGCATCTTTTAAGTTTTTAAAATAATATTCAAGAGTTTAGTAAGCCAAGAAACTCCTAAATCTCCCAAATATTTGCACACTTAGATTGGGATATCATCAGGTCCTACAGACTTTCCACCCTTGGTTTTCTTTAAAGCCTCCTCAACTTCCGTTTTGCTAATGCGGCGGACAAAATGAAACGCTTTATTATTATTCATGATATTAAAATCACTAAGGTCGATCGTATTTTCATAAACTTCATTAAAAATTTTATCAAAGTAACTGACCCACCTATGTTGAATATCTTTTTCTAAGAAAAACACTTTTTGATTTTCATCTTTATTACACTTTACTTGAGTTAAATATTTACTTTTCTTTTCTCCTTGTTTGGCTAGTTTATACATATATTTTGCACCCTCCTTAGTATCTAATATATTATAAAGATCATTAAAAACAGATTTTTTAGCGTCACAGATTGTTCCTTTAGACTCTCTGCGAGCTGTTTGATATTTTTCCCAGTTCTCTAAGCTTTTACATTTAAACCAATTTTAATAACATAACTTCTTATATTTTATCTTTTATTGCACATTATTATTCCACCACCAACTATTTTTATTTGTAAATACTTTTTCTTTTGATTCTCCAAGCACATCTTTTGCTACTTGTTTAATAGTGTTTGTTACTTTATCCCACATCACATTTGCTTCTTCATGAATATCCCAAATTTTGAAATCTTGAATTTTACTCATAAAAATATTTTTTTGTGTCCTTTAAGTTTCTCCATATAATTTTGTAATGATGAGCCCTAGTATTTTTTATTTTACAACTCTTAATCTTAAAATCTAAAACTAATAAACCATGTTGGGTACTTAAATTTTCACTTGGAATGACCTTACAATCTTTACAATCGCGACGATCTCTTTTTCTCATAAGAAAATAATCAATTTGTGTTTTATTAGATCCACTCTTATAAGTAATAAGATGTTAAACTCTTTTCTTGAATAAAGTATTAGTAATAACAAAATCATACGTTAAACAAAAATCTAAAATAACTCTACCTTCTTCATTAGTTACTCCAAAACCGTAGCCACCATGAATATTTCTGAAATCTTCTACCACTCTACCGACATGTCCATTTAAATCTCCTCCAATAAAAATTCTTTCCTCAAGAGATATCATTTGTATTAAGTCTTCTAAGTCATTCCAAAATCTATCTTTAGACCCTGTATCTAAACCTACTTGAGGAGCATAAACATTTATAATATTAAAAATCTTAATATCAATGATAATCTTAAGGGCTATAATTCTATCACCAACTCTATTATTTTTTACAATATTATCTTTCAAACTCTTATCTATAATTACACCTACACCATTTCTAGTGCGACTCTTACTAGAATACCAAAGTTTAAAACCTAAATTATCAATCTCCTTAGTCTTTTCTCCAACCCACTTTTTTTCTTGAATACATAAGATATTAATTTTACTATGAATCATAATATCAACTAATTCCATTAATTTACCATTGAGAGTACCTATATTCTAAGATCCTATCCTAATATTAGTTTCATTAGTTTCATGGACTAACTTCTTTACCCACATTCGCCCGTAATGTGGGAACTCTTGCTTATTTAACACTACACCCGGGCGCCGGTGTAGCGGCCCTTGCACACTTTTTACTGTATTCATGTTATACACCGTGTCGCTTCCAGGGGATGCCCCAGCACTTACACAATGAACAAAAGGATTCATGTCATGATTTTTTTTTCGACAAGTTTTACGCTGGCTGTCGACTACTTAACACAATCCTCCACTTTTCACATCCGGGCTTAGGACCAGCAACAGAAGTGTTAGAAATATTCTATTGAGATTAAATGTTTATAATGAATTATACATCAACTAGCTCTTACACCTCTTAGAAATTAAACTAAAAAAATATAATGATTACTGGTCTCATTTTTTGCTTTAATAATGAGACTGTGACATCCAAGATCAGCACTTACTCTTTCCATCTTTCCAGCCAACTAAGAAAATACATCCTTATATTCATAGAGAGTTACAATCTATTTAATTCTTAGTCCAGTGCCTAAGGTTTAGCTTAGTTTCAACATACACTCAAGCTCTCCCTTCTTAGTGATGGCTCTAGAACACTTCCCTTTTGTGTGTTTAGTTATATTTTATCATGTTATACATTATATATTTCCTGTGGATAACAAACTTAAGATTATATTAAGTATAATTTGATGGAAACTACCTCCCAACATTTTAAAAAATTAATAGATAAATAGTAGGTTTATACTAACATTTTGAAGAATATTAGTAGTAGTTGGTTAATTATGGGATTGCACATGCTTGTCGAGTCAAAAATGACAAAGTTAGTCATGGTTGTGAATTACATATATCCTTTTTCCCAAGTTATTAGTAAAGCTTTAAATTTAATTGTCTCTTTCCTTTATTTTTAAAGCTAAATATTGGGCTTGTTATCGGAATTATATGAGAAATCCCCAAGTTTCTTTTTGTATAAACTTTTGACGAGAATGATCACAAAATTTTAGATGTCAAGACGATGCTTGCGATTTGATAATTTATAAATAGTGCCACGACCAAAATTATGTCATTTTATGAGTTTTTATTTTCTTTTCTTTTTTTCCATGAACATGAACATCAGTGAGGATGATGATCATTTGGCTGACCACCAATGGTCACGATAAACTCACCAAGTTCACCTTGACTGATTAAAGTCCTTGGAGGAAAGATGTGTGAAAAGCTTTTAGCCCATCCTCTCTTAGCATGGTCAAGAATACTCTTATAATATTGACTACTTCTGTCAATATTGGTTCATTGCAAGTTCTTTGGTGGATGCTTTTCTTTGCCTCTTATGATTTACCTTAGGTGTGATATTCTCTTTAACTTTTTAACTTTAATGAAATCATTAATCAAAATACTCAAATGATTGCATCACTATGTCTACTTCATGGTTATTTTGATACAAATAGTATTTCTTTCTGTCATGCAGAAGATCTCTAACTTCTATAAGTGTAAGCCTACAAAAATACTCTTTGTTCAAGATGGTTTTTATCCTTTTCAGCAAGTGAAAGTCTCAGTAGAGTCGTTGATGATGAATGATGGTTGGAAGGTGGAGACCTCTTCTCTATTTAGAAATCAATTTATGTTTTCTTAAAATGTGCTTATCCCTTAAACAGATGAGGATGGTGCTTCTTAGAGTTTCTCCTTATCCATATTTAATAAGGAATGCTGAAACTTATAAATCAAAATGACAAAAATTATTCCTTGGAAAATGCTTCTCTCAATGCTTTATACTTGATGTGCTGGCAGAGAGTTGTATTACTCCATAGAGATATTAAAGATTACCAAATCTAACAATTTTTTTTATCATTATCTTGTATTCTAATTTAAACTAGTAGCAACATAGACTTTCTTTCAAGCTATATGGGTAGGATGAGTGAATTATTTTTTTCTAGATCTTTTTTCTCCAATATCTCGTTCTAGAAGAAAATTATGAATCTTCATGTGAATCTCTTGGCTCATGGTGAATTTGTAATAATGCTTCTTAATATTTTTTATGAATTTTATCAACAAGTTAATTATGTAATAAAAATATGTTTGAACTGAGTAATGTGAAGATTACCCTAGTGAAAGGTTGTTGAACCAACAAAGGGTATACATTTTGAGAGTTCAGGAATAGATGGAACTTGAGTCCATCATTAAATTATAGCAGCCATAATGCTTACTTGAATGATGTTATATGATCAACAATATTAGATCTTTTTAAAATATCAAGGCTAGAATCATAAAACTCTTTGGTGCCTTTACCTTGTTAATCTCTTTGGTAAAGGAGTTCTAAAGATGGCAGCTTCTCTGATTAACTTCTTGAGTATGTCTCTCACATGATTAAGAAGGGAAAAATCAATTTTTTTTGGAATGGAAAGTATCATCTCACTTTTCTAGAGCGAATGGAATAGTTATCTTTATCCTTGTTACAGGTTTATTCTTCTATGCAACACTATTTCTGGAGGTATTTAGGTTTGTAGTGCCTCCCTCAGCATACGCTACAACGTTGATTATCACTATCATTCATTATGTCAAAAATTTTATTTTTTATACCATGAATGTTTTGTGAACTCTATGTTGATCAAATTGTCTTTATAACTTAGTTATGCCCTATGAACAACTTGTTGTCAAGTTTTTACATGATTTCTGATCAATATAGCTTCAAGTATGTTGGATCCTGAAATGCCAATGTTTGTACTACCTATGAATGAGCTGTGTAAGAAGGGAAGAAATTTAGAAGAGATAAATAATAGAGAAAAAATGAAAAAACCTCTTGGAATTTTATTACAATCAAATAAATACTTTTAGAGAATTATTCATGGAGTTTCCAAGAATCCATCTTCCAAAGATCCCTAAAATTTCTTCCAAGAAGCCTTCTAAAACTTCTCTCCAAAATTCTTTGAAAAGTACCCCCTCGCACCCCCCCTGTCTTTAACTTGTGGCAACCATGTATGGTTCAAAGTGTAGCTAGCTTGAGATATTTTACTCACAATACATAAGAAAAAGAAAGTACTTTATAGATAGCATGAAATTAAGTACAAAATGAGATGGTTAAATATGTGGCTTGTGAGCCTTAGAGGCCTATTCAGTTCTTGTGAAAGTTGACAAAGTTAGACAAACTTGCTGAAGAGAACTCACTAGAAAAGCTACTAGTGTGTGTGTGTGTGTGTGTGTGTGTGTGTGTGTGTGTGTGTGTGTGTGTGTGTGTGTGTTTTTTTGGTTTCGAAGGTGAAATAATTAAACCCATTTGAATAATGATGTTGTAATATTAGACAGTTATATTGTTAGGATTGTGCTTATTTTTAGGTTTAAGAGACGAAGATAGTAACAAATGTATATTCTTACCATAATACCAACAAAAAGACAAATTTTTTGGAAAATATTAAGTTTGTTTTATATTAATTTTACAAAAG
This sequence comes from Phalaenopsis aphrodite, assembly GCA_003013225.1. Classification (NCBI taxonomy): domain Eukaryota; kingdom Viridiplantae; phylum Streptophyta; class Magnoliopsida; order Asparagales; family Orchidaceae; genus Phalaenopsis; species Phalaenopsis aphrodite. The sequence continues at coordinate 48,037 of NEWO01000229.1, forward strand.
TGAATTTTTTATCAATGTAAAGTTATTGCACCTATGAGACAATGGCTTAGGATGATTTTAGACTCAAGATGATCTCATATGGTTGCTTAGAATTGCATTCTATTATACTTTAGAATGGTACAATTGACCTATGCATAAAAATTGAAATTTTAGATTTTGTTATGTAATATTTTAACAATCTTTATCATTATAGTGTATTCAATGTTTAATTTTATGCATTTTTGGCCTAACTTTTTTGAATTAGTATTGATTTATTCATATATTATTTTTTGAAAATTTCTTCTTTATAATTAGTATGTGTACATATATATATGCACATTTCTAAAACTACATTTTGTTCACTTTATAAATAATTTGCACGAATGTGTTCTAATTTTTTGCGTAGTCATATATTTTTTTTTCTAATTTTCTATAACCTTTATTAAATCAAACATTAATTTTATGTGCATATTAAATACTTAGAGGGAGATATTTTTGATATTGTCATTTATTTGTGAATGTTGAGTCATAAATTATGAAGTATGTGACTCAAGCATGTAATACAAGGGAGAAAACCTTCTCCTTCAACTAATAGTCTACAAAACCTTTCATATATTGTTAATCTTTAATTAGTTAATTTTATGGCTATTCTTGTCCTACTCCATCACCAAACCAATCAACATAAACATAAGCAGTGAAAAGAGTGGGGACAAAAACTTTAGTTTGGGTGTTTTAAAGTCATATTCAAGTTATGGCTAGTTGAAAATGTTATCCTAAAAGAATTAGATCATCATTAACCTACATTTTTACAATTTTGCATTATAATTCATATTAATTATTTGTTCATAATTTACAATATAAATTTTGGTAGCATATAAATTATGTATGTTAATACATAAGAATTGAGTGGTATGCATGTAAATCTACCTTAATATAGGAAAAATTATTGCATACATACACTGCATGCAGAGATGCATTCAGTATCTGATACTGACCTTAGATCACAGTGATCTACGGTCAGGATGCAATCAAAATTTCAGAGTCTAATAAAAAAATTTAAAGCGGTGTCCACCGAAATACATCATGAACGTAGATAACCGTGATCTATGATAAAGATCGGACACCACATACATCTCTACATGCAGTATATATATATAATATTTTTTCTTAATATAAGTGCGTTAAGAGCCATACATCTCCAGCTTTTTCAAAAGTGGTTCGTTATTCAAGCTTTCTGAAAAAGTGTCCTCAAATTAGTTGTCGATAAATGAGGCATAAAAGGACAAATGAGCAACACTTGGTCCCCCCCTTTCTGAACTTTTTTATTTTCTTTTCTTTTTATGAGTATTGGTCAACAATCACTTTCAAAACAATGGCTTCTCTCGGAGGTTAATTATGCTCACAACATAATTTACTTGCTTGAAAGGCACTTTTTATCTAAAATCAAAATTAAACGGGTATTTTTTTTGCATACGTCCAGAGTTCAATAGTGTGGCGTCACGTGTTAAATAGATCCCGCCATAATACACAGGCATTGATCAGTTTTAAAAATAGTATGACCCATTTGACACATGATGTCCCATATTTTAACTCCGGATGCCATCTGAAGCCTTGATATAATATTTTTTACGTTGTTGGAGTCAACAATAAATAAACACACAACAAGGGTTATAATTACTGATTTTCAAAAAGTTTGAGGGCATTGTCGTGTTAGGGACTAATTACCATTTGTTTAGCATGGGAAATGAATCCCATCATGCCACGATTTTTATCAAAACTTAGGGTGTGTATGGGGTAGCTTGTGCATTTCAGGATATGTTGTTTATCCTGAAACGCTGCCTGCGGGCGGGCCGCGGTGTTCTGCCCGCGGCTTACGTTTAGTGTAAAAACTNATATATATATATATATATATATATATATATATATATATATGTATATATATATATATATGTGTATATATATATATGTATATATATACATATATGCACATTTCTAAAACTACATTTTGTTCACTTTATAAATAATTTGCACGAATGTGTTCTAATTTTTGCATAGTCATATATTTTTTTTTTCTAATTTTCTATAACCTTTATTAAATCAAACATTAATTTTATGTGCATATTAAATACTTAGAGGGAGATATTTTTGATATTGTCATTTATTTGTGAATGTTGAGTCATAAATTATGAAGTATGTGACTCAAGCATGTAATACAAGGGAGAAAACCTTCTCCTTCAACTAATAGTCTACAAAACCTTTCATATATTGCTAATCTTTAATTAGTTAATTTTATGGCTATTCTTGTCCTACTCCATCACCAAACCAATCAACATAAACATAAGTAGTGAAAAGAGTGGGGACAAAAACTTTAGTTTGGGTGTTTTAAAGTCATATTCAAGTTATGGCTAGTTGAAAATGTTATCCTAAAAGAATTAGATCATCATTAACCTACATTTTTACAATTTTGCATTATAATTCATATTAATTATTTGTTCATAATTTACAATATAAATTTTGGTAGCATATAAATTATGTATGTTAATACATAAGAATTGAGTGGTATGCATGTAAATCTACCTTAATATAGGAAAAATTATTGCATACATACACTGCATGCAGAGATGCATTCAGTATCTGATACTGACCTTAGATCACAGTGATCTACGGTCAGGATGCAATCAAAATTTCAGAGTCTAATAAAAAAATTTAAAGCGGTGTCCACCGAAATACATCATGAACGTAGATAACCGTGATCTATGATAAAGATCGGACACCACATACATCTCTACATGCAGTATATATATATATAATATTTTTTTTAATATAAGTGCGTTAAGAGCCATACATCTCCAGCTTTTTCAAAAGTGGTTCGTTATTCAAGCTTTCTGAAAAAGTGTCCTCAAATTAGTTGTCGATAAATGAGGCATAAAAGGACAAATGAGCAACACTTGGTCCCCCCCTTTCTGAACTTTTTTATTTTCTTTTCTTTTTATGAGTATTGGTCAACAATCACTTTCAAAACAATGGCTTCTCTCGGAGGTTAATTATGCTCACAACATAATTTACTTGCTTGAAAGGCACTTTTTATCTAAAATCAAAATTAAACGGGTATTTTTTTTTGCATACGTCCAGAGTTCAATAGTGTGGCGTCACGTGTTAAATAGATCCCGCCATAATACACAGGCATTGATCAGTTTTAAAAATAGTATGACCCATTTGACACATGATGTCCCATATTTTAACTCCGGATGCCATCTGAAGCCTTGATATAATATTTTTTACGTTGTTGGAGTCAACAATAAATAAACACACAACAAGGGTTATAATTACTGATTTTCAAAAAGTTTGAGGGCATTGTCGTGTTAGGGACTAATTACCATTTGTTTAGCATGGGAAATGAATCCCATCATGCCACGATTTTTATCAAAACTTAGGGTGTGTATGGGGTAGCTTGTGCATTTCAGGATATGTTGTTTATCCTGAAACGCTGCCTGCGGGCGGGCCGCGGTGTTCTGCCCGCGGCTTACGTTTAGTGTAAAAACTCAAACGTGATTTCGAATAAACTGGCGAAATGCGCGAACCAAACGGTACGGCGGCATTTTAAAAACGCCGCCCGCACTTATAAGCTGCCCCAAACGGACCCTTAGATGTATGGCGGAAGAAATAGAACCCAAATTTATGATTTGAATTAATGTGATTCACTTGGCATTGTTAGTTTTGCGAATTTATTTTTCATTTAAATTTACATTATTTAACTTTCATAAATTTTCATTCAGTTCCGAGTCAAATTTAATCATCTTATAGCATATCCGATTAATTCCCTTTTTGCTCTTGGTTTGTAAATTGTAGGTAGCTATTCCTAAAGAATCCCATTTTACAAAAATTATTATTTTTGGCTACCAATTTGATTTATTCTGCCATATCGAGTCGGCCTAAGAATACATTTATCATCAGCGAACTGGCAAAAAAATAAAATTAATTTGGCCTAATTAAGATATTCGTCATGTTGATAAGTCTGTCACTTCACTTAAATTATGTGACCTGCAGATGATTCAATCCGGTCATGGCGCGGGTCTGTTTGGGGCAGCTGCAGCTTATCCAGCTTATGCTGCAGCATAAGTAGCTTATCCTGATAATCTGCTGATGACCAGCTGATTCGGATAAGTTGACTGACTGTTTGGTTAGTGCGTTTTGAGAACGGCTGATTCTAGATAAATGACCAATCTGCCCCTATTTTGAAAAAGTTGTTTAGTTGTTTTGTTCTTGTGTTTTGTAAACAGCTTATTTGCAAATTTTTTAACAGATTTATCAACCTTTTTAATGCAATCATAAATGGGAAATAAATGTGAATATCAAAGAACATGAAAATACTTAAAGTTAAAATGTTAATTTTGTATCTTTCTGTTATTAATTAAGCATTTTTACCCTTTATTAATTTATTTAAATTAAATATAAATAAAAAATAGACAAAATCAGTTTCATATTGTTCATAAAAATCATTTCAACTCACTCTAAAAATTTTAAATTTATTTAAGTTGATTTGGCCATTAAAGTGGATTTTGTAAGTAAAAATGATATTTTTTTGCACAAAATAAATTATATTAAATTAAATAAACTTAAGGAAATTATGAGAAATAGTTTTCTGAGTTCTTTATCCTCAGGGGCATTTACTAAAAATAAAATTTATTTTTGTGAAAATATTTTATTTTTAACATTTATTTTGAATTAAAAATAATTAAACTAATCAAAATTTTCAAAAATACAAAAAATAGTTCAAAATGTGTGCAATTATTCCCTAATCACTTGGGACACCGTAAACAATTTTTTAAAAAAAATTTTCTAAATTAAAAATAAATTTTTAAAGGCCTAAAATGCTTTTTTTATTATTTCCCATTAAAATACTTATAATAAATTCAAAATAAATCATAAAATTATAAAATTTATTTATCTGAGTTTTTTGAGCTTAAGAGGTCTAATAAAAATTTAAAAGTCATTTTTTGAAGATTAAAACATATTTTTGTATTTAAATAGGCATTAAAAATGAGCTTTAAATATTTATAATAATTACAATATTATTCAAAAAATCATGAAATTTTTTACTAAGTAATTTTTCTGACCCAGGAAAACCTCTAATAATTTTCCCATAAATTAAAACTTCATTTTTTTAATTAAATAAATTAACATTGAAAAATCCTTTTTTGAGTTAAAATAATTATCTTAAATTAAATTAATTTTTTTGAAAAATCACACTCCCCTCCTGAAATTTTAATTAATCCATGGATAAAATACTCAAAGATTTCCAAGGCAATTTGGGTTTTGCTTGAAGAATTATAAGATGAAAAGTCCAAAGGGCAAAGTGGTAATTCTAGATTTTTGTGTCTTAATCAAAATTTAGGATTAATCATTGGGGTTGGGTAATTTTGATCCTTAATGAGTGCATTGGATGATTGAAATGTAATGGGTTAGAGGTAGAAACCCACTTACCACCTTTTTCACAATATCAAAAAACTATAATTTCCCTAATCACATGATTTGGAAGTCAATTAAGATCAAGTGATTCTTAATCGACGGACTTAAGTTAGGAAGATGATAATTCACTTATCTTAAGCCTAAATTGATGATAATGTGACCTTTCAATAAGAATAATGTCACTTAAACTGAGATTGTTAAGGGCTTGGTAGTGACTTAGGCTCAATGTCTAAACTCAATTGATTGGATTTAGAAGATGATATGATTGGAGATTAACACCTTTTAAGCACTTCAAGCCCATTTGTTATAGGCACCAAATCTTTAATGACTTAAGCTTGCCTTAGGGGCATTCATCTATATAACTTAAGTAAACTATCAACTTGACGAAGTATCCTACCATCGGGATAATTGAATTGTCAAATTTCACTGGGTACCGAGGTAGTAACACTCTAAACTCAGATGAGTAATGTAAAAATATGATAAGTTCAAAGATGAACTTGAAATAATTCAAGAGATCTTTGAAGTAGTTCAGGATCATACCCCGAACACTTTGAAATCTTTTGGATATTTTGAAGGACTAGTTGAACTTGTCATATTTTGTTCTAGAATCATTCACTAAGAACTTCAGAGGCTCAATAGAATCATACTTTGGGGTTGGATAGCTATACCTTCATCTACTCTTGTAATTTAAATTCTTTGCAAAATTACATACATGTCTTGCAAATACTAACCTTTCAGGTGGAGGACCGAGAAGAATCGACAAGTATGTTTTTTAATTACTGTATTTACCTTTCTGTACTTCTTGCTTCAAACTTACATGTTAAACAATGATGTCACCCTTAATGAAAATCAAAACTGCTAGGATAGCCACAAAACAAAAAAAAAAGATCAAACAAGATAAAATTCACTGCCACAACATTCAAAATATAAGACAATCCAAAATTTAATCACAAACAAAACAAAAATCACAACTAAATTAAAACGTCTCTATCGGATGATCGGGAATCCCTCGGAGGAGGAAACATACAGTTGCTAACGACATTTCCCACGGTCTAAATGAAAGTATGGAACTCATTGCGTTGAGTTTAGTAAATTCATTTAGACTAAGTGAATTCAAAAGAAAATAGTAGTACCATAACGAGGGAACCATAGGATCCTAACGGGTGTCGTTTTAATCAACTTTATTATGCCCTATAATATTTAAAAAAAACAAAACCCTTGGGGACATTTGATTTTACATCAAGACATGACACATTAGAAAATTTAAACTTGCCATGACGAGGAGCTTGGAGCTAGCATTGTGGGTAGCACAACCATCTTTAACTGCAAAACATGTCTACACCAGCTAAACCACTCCTTAGAATTAAACAACAAGTCATAGGATTTCGAGGTTGTCCGCCTAGTGCGACATAAATCCTAAAATTTCCTTTAGGCCTTTGTATGGCTCTGCTATATAATATAAGCCCTAACTCATCTTAGGATTTGGAGGTTGTCGTTCGTCCTGACCTAAACACTCATTTCGTCCAAGCTATTTGTATAATCGTTTCATACGAATGTAAGCCCTAACTAATAAAAATTGCAGGATGATACATTTAAGTAATTTCTCTCCAAAACTGAAGCCAAATCATAGGGTAGCTTGGGAAGTCACTGAGGTTCTCCTTCGGATCTATGACATCCCTTAGTCTCTCTTCCTTTAGATTTTGTAATATGTTCCAAATTTGAGACATTCCCCTTTCACACCTCTTTGTCTGATCTCTTTGAAAAGTCCTATCATTTGAAATCCCTTGAAGATAATATCCCTTAATTTTTATCGAGAGTTTCTTAGATGACTTCGGTTATGTAAGATATAATTAACTATAAGGGCTTGCCTTTATAGGAAACTTTTCCGGACCCAGCTTAATATAAACCCAATTTAATTTTTCATATTAAATAGGAAAACTTATCGGCTTATGAATAAAATGATATTCGCAGACTAAACGGATGTCATATGTTTCTTAATTTATTTGTGTGAGCCTCACTCTCAAGTCTTGTGTGTATCTTTCAAGATAAATATGTGGCTCGAGGTGTAGTGCTCTTACATTTAAGCTATGAAAGATATGAGATCGGTTTTATTTCATAATTTTCTAAAATTATATATATATATATATATATATATTATTTAAATATGTTTCTGAAGCGGGAGAGGGGAGTTTGATTCCGGTGATCGACAACTTCCAATGGGCAACTCCTTAACTAAAATTATATCGACAGTTTCTGGCGACTTCACTGGGGATTTATTTCTCTCTCCATTTAAATCAAGGGATATTATCTTCATACATCAGTAATGTGTCCATGTCTCTTATAGACCAAATTACCTTTCTTTCGTTGGCATACATTACCCATTTCTGTGTTGGGAAAGTACGGTCAACTCCTTCAGACTTCAGGACTGTCTGTTCAACCACCTTTGAACAGAGAGGTTCAAGAGTTTATTAGGACTTTTAATCTTTGCATGGGGTCGGACCCCCAATATGTGTGTTGGTGGACTAGTTTTGTCTGGGAATTGTGCGTTGTAAAGTCGGTCCCGCACCGGGTCCTAAACTTCTCTTTCTCTTTCGAGTTTGGTTTGTTATTTTGCAAATTAAATCGAATTGTGTCAAGTTGCGCTTAGTCCTTAAATTTTCTTATATTAATTAAATCTTTCCACTTGCAAATTATTTTTACTAAAGTTTAAAATCTTCACAAATTAAGGACTTGCCTAGTCTACAAATTTACCTCTGTTGATTTTGGTGCTCACACTAGAATTGTGAGGTATTGGCCAAATAATTAACCATAGGGCTTTCTTTTTGAAGCAGCTACCATGGCATTCCCAATGCTCACTTTCTTGTGCAACCTACCAGCAAGTTATGATGCCCACAACAACACCCCTGACATTAAGTTTGAAGCTAGGTTTGAAGGTCTCGAGGTCATCCTCGGGAAAGCTCCCTTTGTCATAATGAAAGTTGCTGCCCCGGAAGCTTAGGAACGGCCTGTTGAGTTCAACCTAAACTGTCCACAGGATTTCCCTTCTTACAAGAAGGTAAAGACTACTGCCACCACAACACTTGCTAAGGTTGTTGTTCCCATTTCTGCTAAGGGAAAAGAAGTTATGATCATCAAAGAACCAAATGAAGGATTAGTTGTTCCATCGTCAGTATTTAAAATTGGATAGAGTTCTAGGACTACACCATTAACCCAAACTCAAAGAAGGAACCGCAGTCGAAAGATTTGGAAGGCTATTAAAGCCCATATTTTTGAAGAAATGTTTGCTGATGAAATTCCTCATCAGGAGGAACCAAGGCTACTAGGGACCTATACGCTTCTACAAGGGAGTAGGCTACATGCCTTAATGGACACTAATGGGTACAAGTGTATCCAAAAGATTACCGCTACCTTACCGTCACCTCATGGACATTGTCGGGAGAGGAAGAAGCCCACTCATATCACCTGAGTCAGCACATTGTCCCAGAGACTAGCCATAAGGAAAGTTTGTTCCGTCAGTAAATTACTTAAATGAGTGTGATGAGCAGTATCCCCTCACATGAAGAAAGAGATTCTAAGAGATGTCAGATCTGTCAGACGATCTCAGACACCAACTGAAACTTTACCTGCTCACATCCCAATCAGATTCTGTTTGAAAAGTCGAGTTGATACTACCATTACCACCATCGATACTACTATTGTGGCTGCTCCGAGATCTGCTGGCCGTCGACCAGTTAAGTCACGTTTGGGTCAAAAAATTCTACCAATCACCCTTCATGAAGTTCCGAAAGGAGAGATGATGAAGTTACCTAATATTGTATCTGGTCTGCACCACGGGGAGCATACCACTCTTTGACGTACCGATGTTGAGACGCCCTATCTCAAGACATCTTCGCTAAAGAAAAAGGTGTGGGTGCCCAAGGTTGTTGTACCAATACGGTCCAGTCAGCCCGTAGGGTAGGATCATGGAACGAAGCAAGGGTCCAAAATATTTGGCATTGTCACAGCTATTGCTAGTGAGATTGATGAGAAAGTAGAGGATTTTCAGCAGAATCCTCCAGATCTTAAAACGATACAAGAATCAATAATTGAAGAAAAGGTTGAGAAGCTCAGGATTTAGAATTCTGAGTTAGCACAAGAACATGGAGTTTCTGTTGATGATGAGGATGATGAAGATTTTCACTTTAATGATTACCTCGAGGACGACTTCATGGACATTCATGTCATCGAAACTAGAGTTGTTACATTTGCGCGCAATGACCAACCTCTTGTTGAAGGGAACGTCATGGATGAGTTGCGTAGGGTTGTTTTACTACGGCGAGATTTTCCTGAGACTCCATAATTAATTCACTTAGAAGTCCCACCGACGACGCCCTCGACGCCACCGACAGCAAGCTCGGCGGTTATGTCTAACTAGGCATTGGATGAGGACGAATTTTGGAGGGGTGCTTAGGCAACTCTTAGGAAAGCTCATCCACAACTTTAAAAGAAGTTTTTGTCCGAAAATTAGAGAGGTCCTTGATGTTATAAAGGTCCTGAAGGTTGGAGAGACTCAAAATTGAAGTGTGAAAAAAGTGCAGAGAGTCTAAATTATGAGGAATTCTTTGAGAGATTGTAAGAGTGGAGGGAACGTGAGAGATTTCTTCCTCCTTGCCGCTTCGAAGAGGAATTCTGTCTGTTGTAAAGAAATGAAGAGATTCAGAGGAACTTTGAGAAGTTTTCTTGGGGAGAAATTAGATATAAGTTTATTTATTATTGTAGTTTGTATGACTTTGATTTTATATATGAATTTCGAGTTTTGTTGTGTTTTCTTCATAAGATCTGAGTAGTTTTCTCTGTCTTTGTCCTTGTCTTGAGATTTTTGAAATGGTTATTTGAATTTGTGAAGCCATGAAAATGTTTAAGAAATTATGATGATCTTTCAACTTCGATCTTAATTTACTTTCAAACTGGCCAATTGATTTACTAAAATATGTTGAGTTTTACAACTAAAGTGAAGATTACATCCAAGATTCAGGGAGGTCAAAGCCCTTGGAAGTTGGGTGCAAATAAATAAGGAACTAAAATTATCAGACGTAGAATTGGAGATTTTAGAGTAACAGACTAAAATCCCCAATTTAATCCTATCATTTGGGAGTTGAAGTGTAAATGTTAGCCCTCATGCAAGGGAAACGTGGGAGCTCCGAAGTGAGAGCCGGTATCCTCCCAGCCTAGCCGCAGATTCAGTAAATAAGTGTAGGAATAGTCAATGTTCTTTATGCCTGGACCAAAGTGTAAATAATAGGTATACTCCTATTTCGCACAATACAATTTGAACTGATTCACTTTATCTATTCACTATAATTTCTTGGCAAGGAGAATGATGTTTTCTTACATATTGAGTATCACATCAAAAACCTCATTAGTATAATTAGTTATTTAAGAGTTATTAAAATTACATATTTATTTCAATTGTCTATTAGTGACAGATAAGCAAATTGAATTTCATTGTTGCGATTGAGTATTACTTTTCTAAAATCTTAGTTCATAATTCTAATATTACTTTCTGTGGGATCGATGTCTAGGACTCCATTAGAGCCCTATATTACTTGAGTGATACGTATACTTGCATTGATAAGTGTGACTTTATAATTATTGAATATTTTATATATCCATCTTTATCGAACCTATAACTATTATTAAGTTTTGGTACAGTTGCTGAGGAACTAAATCATTTAGTAGCAGTATTAAATAATTATATTTTTAAGCATATATAAAGTCGCTATCAATTGTCAAATCAACAACAAGTCTCAATTAAAACCAAAAGTAGTCTAAAACAAAAGATAAAAACTTATCTCAAGTCCTCCACCAAACTCTTGAAGTTCTTTTGAATCTCTTCTCTTTTATAACACTCTCAATATAAAACTAAAATAAAAAAAATAAATATGTGGTGCCTGAAAAACTCTCCAACTAACTCCCCAATTTTAGAACTTTCAAAACTTTTCGAGTACTTTCAAGACCGCTTTCAAAGTCTCAATCTTCCTTCTTTTATAATTCTCCAAAAGGTGCCTTGATATCTCTTCAAAATATGTCTTGATTCGATGTATTTCCCCAAGAGATGCATCCTTTCACAATAATTTTTGTCTATGGTGGTTGTAACCATCTATTAAGCCAATATGTGCCTCAAAAAAACTCTTTAAAATTTGCCAAAATCAAATTTACGCATCTAATAACTGCCAGTGGCGCTTAAGCACGGGGCCTCTGACATTTAGTCGTGGCCTTCTTTGTTTAACCGGCGCTTAAGCGCCGGATTTGGCTCGTTGGTGCCAAAATACTTTTGCACATTTTTCACCTATTTGCTCCAAATTTGATTATTTTCACTCCTTTAAGTATTTTTAACATTTTTACCTGTACCTGAAAGAAAAACACAAAAATACCTTCCATTAAAGCGCAATATCTTGAAATTTTGTATAAAAATGTTTCTAAAAACACTATATACTTTAGTCATATCACCTGTAGAATCCAGCATGTCCTAAAAAACTCCTAATTTACCTTGCATTTGTTGTATAAAGTAAATTAGAGATCGCTTGAATTTTAGTAGGATCTACTTCAATATCATTTTCTAATATTTTATGTCAAAATACAATTCCTCCTGCTAGCATAAATTGACAATTTTCTCAATTAAGGACTAAATTTGTTTCTTCATAGCGCTTAAGAACTTTTGATAAATGTTCTAAACATGAGTCAACTAAAGTTCCAAACACTGAAAAATCATCCAGAAATACTTCAATCCCTTTTTAAATTAAATCACAAAAAAATGCCATCATAAGTATTTAAATTGTAGCAGGGGCATTACATAAACCAAAGGGCATTCTTCTAAAAGCAAATGTACCATATGGACTAGTAAAAGTTGTTTTCTCTTGATTCTCATGAGTATTTGTATTTAATGTTAATCAGTATATCCATTCAGAGAATAGTAGTGTTTATGCCTAGCTAATATATCCAACATTTGATCTAGAAATGGTAATGAAAAATGATCTTTCCTTGTGGCAAGTGTTAATTTTCTATAATCAATGCATATTCGCTCTGTGATTTTTCTAGTAGGTATTAATTCATTATAATTATTTACAGCCACAGTTACTCCTTTCTTAAGAACGCAATGAATTAGACTAACCCATGCACTATCTGAAATAGGGTAGATAATTCCAGCATCTAACCACTTTAAAATTTCTTTCTTTAGTACTTCTTTCATAATAGGATTCAATCTCCTTTGAGGATCAACTCTAGGTTTGCAGTTCTCTTCCATATGAATTTTATGCATATAAATTGAAAGACTGATTCAAAGGCTTTCTTAAAATTTTTCAAAATTTTCATCAATCTTTCTTCTTCTTCCATCGTTAACTTTGAGGAAATTATAACTAGTAAAGTAGAGGAAATGACTAAAAAGGCATATTTTAAATGATCAGGAAGTATGTTCAACTCAAGTTCTAGAGATTTTTCAATTGATGGACAAAATGATTTATCTTTTTCTATCGTGTCCAAAATTTCAAAACTTTCTCGAACATAGTTTGAATCTTTCTTAAAAAGAACTTCACATTTCTCTAATTTTTCTTCTTACTCATGTTCCAAATCTTTTACTTCAGATTTTTCTTCATAATTAATTTTTAAATGACATTCACTCATATATCATATAACATCCATTCTATAGCATTCATCATCTTTTCATTTTACAGAATATTTCATTGATCTTGAAATGTTAAAAGTAACAGTTTGATCATTGACACGCATTGTTAATTCTCCTTTCTGCACATCTATCACTGCTCTTCTTCTATCTAGGAAAGGTCTCCCCAAAATGATAAGTATCTCTTTATCTTTCTCCATATCCAGCATAATGAAATCAACTAGAAAGATAAATTGATCCACTTTCACTAGGACATCTTTTATAACTCCTTTAGGGTAAGTTATCGAACGATCTGCTAACTGTAGAATTACAGTAGTAGGGGTTATTTCTCCTAATCTCTGTCTATTAAATATTGATAATGGCATAAGGTTAATGCTTGCACCTAAATCACATAAAGCTTTCCCATAAAATCTATCTCCTATCGCATAGGGAATTGTAAAGCTACTAGGATCTTCAAGCTTTTTAGGAAGCTTCTTCACAATAATTACACTACACACCTCACTAAGTGCAACAGTCTCATTATCTTTAAAAAAAATTTTCCTGTTGAGAATATCCTTCATAAACTTTACATAGCTTGGCATTTTCTCTAAGGCTTCAACAAATAGAATATTAATTGTAAGCTTCTTAAAAATTTCTAAAAATTTTGAAAATTGATTATCCAACTTCTGTTAACGAATGTTGTGAGGAAATGGAGGTGGTGGTTTTTCTAAGTTAACTTTAAGTAGAAAAATGGGTCTCTCAGAATCTTTTACACCGTTTTCTTTTGATTCTTCAATTTCTTCTCTCTCTACTTCAGTTTCTTTTTTAACCCTACCTTCCAACTCTCTTCCACTTTTAAGTTGAACGGCTTTTACTTGCGCTTTATTCTTATCTTTAGGTTTTATTTTAATATTAATAGGAAATGATCCTTGGGATCTATTACTTAATGAATTTGCGATTTGTCCAAGTTGATTCTCATTATTTCTAATTGTAGATCCTTGACTTTGCAACTGATTTCTCATTTGTAACATCACTTCTTCTATAGACAACTTCTTCTCCTTAAATTGTGTATTACTATTGAAACCTGGAGGATAAGTAAATCTATAATTACTATTCCCTTGGTTGTTCCAATTTCTCAATGGACTTCCTTCATATTTTCCTCATTGTTGATTATTACCAATCGTAGTGTTATTCCAATTGAAGTTAGGATGGTTCTTCCAACCTGGGTTATAGTAATTTAAATATGGGTTATTTTGCTTGTTATTTATGGCATTCAAAGTTTCTAATGATGCTTGAGAATCTACCATTTGGCCTGATGAATTCTCTTCAATCATAAAGATAGGTTGAGAAAAATTCATTCCAAATTGGTCTAACTTCCCTAAAATTGCAACAACTTGATTTGCTAACATAGTAAATGCATCATATTCATGAATATTGGCTACTTTTTTAGGATTCACCCTCTCAGTAGGGAAATGAAAATTATTGGTAGCAATTTCTTTAATTAAAGAATAAGCATCATAAAATGGTTTTGACATCAACGAACCAACAACAGTGGCATCGATAATAGATCTAAGAGACCCAGCTAATCTATTATATAAAGTTTGAATTATTAACAATTCTGGTATAGCATGGTGTGGACACTTTCTTAAGAGTTCTTTAAATCGTTCCAATGCTTCATAAATAGATTCCTCTTCAAACTGATTAAAAGATGTAATATCATTTCTAAGCTTTGTAGTTTTTTATAGTCAAAAATATTTAACAAGTAATTTTTGTGCTAAATCACCTCAAGTTCTGATAGATCCAATTGCTAACAAATTCAACCACATCTTAGTTTTATCCCTCAGTGAGAAAGGAAATAACCTAAGTATTATGCATCATCTGATACACCATCATATTCAAATGCAGCACACAATTCTAAAAAAAATGGCAAGATGTAAATTTGGATCTTCTATTGGTGATCCCCCAAACATTGGCTAATTTAAAATTTGAATAGTTCTAAAGACTGACTAGACAGGTAAGATACTAGCTCTCACTCTAGAGTTCCCTCGATTCCCTCCACCTGGGGGCTAACATCTCATATCAAAACCTAAAATTATAGACCAAGTTGGGGGCTTTAATCTGTCACTTTAAAGCCCTCTAACTCTACACCCTTCAAAGATTATTTCCCTATTTATTTGCACTAAATCATATGAATTAAATTCTCATTCATACAACCTCATGTAATTCTTTCCAATTATTGACTGAGACAATACCAGCCCGGTTCTTACATGTTCTCACAAAAAATTTTAACATCAAGATAGGCCAAATCAAGAAATAAATGAAGTGCATGGAATTAAATCATCACAACTTCTTCCAACATTAAAGATCAATACTCTCCACAGCTTCCATCCAACACTTTAATTACTTATCATTTTAAGGAGAAAGATAAAAAAATTACTGAGAATCCATGGAGAAAACAAAATCACACTTTATTTTAAAAGTAGAAATCATTATCAAATCAACAAGAAGTCTCAATTAAAACCAAAATTAGTTTAAAAACAAAAGATAAAAACTTATTTCAAATCCTCCACCAAACTCTTAAAGTTCCTTTAAATATTTTCTCTTTTACAACACTCTTGACTCTCAAAATAAAATTAAAAATTAAAAGGCTAAAGTAAATTTGTGGTGCCTGAAAATCTCTCCAAATGTTCCTCTCGCTTTTCTACACTTTTCAGGACTTCAAGCACACTTCAAAAAGTCTCAACTTCCTTTTTTTATAAATCTCCAAGAGGTGGCTTGGTAATTTTTCAAAATTTCTCAAAATTAGATGAATTCTCTAAAGGATGCGTCCTTTCGCAAGTCTTCTAATCATATTTTCATTTCTAGTAGTCATAACCACCCTCTTTAGCCAATAGGTGCCTCAAATGTCCCTTCAAAATTCGGCAAAATGAGGTAAACCATCACATAACTGCCTCTAGCGCTTAAGCGTAGGGCCTCTGGTGCTTAGGCATGGTCTTCTCTGTTTCATCAGCGCTTATGCATTGATCTGGCGTTTAGGCGCCTAAACACTTTTGCACCATTTTCACATTTTTGCTCCAAATTTGATCATTTTTCATTAATTTTAGCAGTTTTCACTGAAAAAAAAACACACAAATACCTTCTATTAAAGTGTAATATCTCAAAAATAGGTATAAAAATGTTTCTAAAAACACTATATATTTTAGGTGTATCAAAATGCCTATATTACCGATCAATGGATGATATCTGAAAACATATTGTGCAATGTGACATTTCTCGAAATGAAGTTTTGAGATCTGGATTGTTTTGGGTTTACTTATTTGGCCAAGCACCTGTGACTGGGTCAAAAATTTTGTAATAAGATTAATCTTAATGAAATAAAAATTTTGAAGTTGCTCACTTCATTCTTTTTCTCTTCTGTTTTTCTGAATTTTAACATCTCACTAAAATTAAAGAAGTTGATAATAAACCTTTTGCGCCTTCACAAATTAAAATTTTTATCTAATAAATGTTTTGTTATGTTCTTGTTCACACTAAATTTCAGCGCACTTATGTTTTTTCTTGTCATCTGCAGAAAAAATGTTAGGACAGAAGCTGATTTTATCCCTCAACGATGACTTAAATCTCGCACTCAAACGAGGAAAGGGCACATTGGGGTGGCATCATAGATTTTGACCTGGACTTTGGTCAAGTTAATGTTAACTATGAGGGTCCCTTGATGGACATAGTTAGTTGACAAGAAAATGAAGGGTTACCGCTTTTAAGGATTGGTATAAAAGAAAACTCCTCTTAGAAAGAAAGAAATCAATAAAACAACATTATCTCATGAAGGGAACTAGTCGTTTACCATCCATGATAGCCACACCAATCGAAAACCTAGTCAACACTGACAATGAGAGACTGTCAGATCCATCTTTGAGGAGAACTCAGTGTTGAAATGCCAATCGTTGCAAGCACAGAGCTTTTCTACGTGAAGAAAGAAGACGACTGGAAGAGGCGGAAAATTTACTTACCCCGATTCTTGAGAGGAAAATCTACGACCCTTGCATGAGGGAGATTTCTGTCAGTCTGCCTGCTATAGAGGATGAGTCTGAATTCCCTATGGTCTAAAGTACCGAAAGAATTTTACAGGGGTTGCTCAATGTACAACATTGAAGTTCCTATTCAGTTATCAATAGGAGGGGCATTCGTGGAGTTCCCAACATGCAATTTGCTACACTTATACCACTACAGTTCATTTGAAGAATTTGTAGCTGCCAAATCGGAACGCCAAGAGACAGCTTACTTGGACACTGAGTCGTACATACTATTACCTATGGAGCCAAGTCAGAATTGGTATACTACAAATGTGGAGATGATAGATCCGCCTCAACAATCTCTAAGGATCCCCACAGTAGAATTGGAAAAGATAAGCAAAGTTAGGAGGAGAGAATTTGAATTTTACAAAATAAATCCAAGGAAATATCATCAATATTTTGGAAGGCCTAGAGATGTACGCATGAGTCTTCTCTGAAAGTGATGAAAGAAGAATTCTAGACTACATAGTTGATCTAAGAGACAGGGATCAGGCTGGCCTGTTGATGGAAAGAACTTATTCTGAGCCACGAAAGTGGGTGAGAGGAAAAGGCAGAATCACCATCCAATGCGGATGCTACTATAATTTTACTAAGGATAGACAAGGGAATCCCCCAGGCATCTTAAGGAATGTTGAGGTGGACCCCATGCCCTGCGAGATAAAGCGGATGATCACAAGAATGGTTAGGTGGAGTATACTACTGGCTGGTTGAATTCCAAACATTTGTATCATCTATATCTATGATGAGGGAGATTGCATTCCCCCGCATATAGACCATCATGATTTTGTGAGGCCCTTCTGCACAGTCTCATTCATAAGTAAGAGAAATATATTATTTTGAAAAGGAAATGATGTTATTGGCCCTGGGGAGTTCAGGGGGTCCGTCGAGATTTCACTACCAGTAGGTTTAGTACTGATTCTCAAAAGAAATGGAGCAAACCTCTCCAAGCACTGCATCCCAGGTGTACAGCACTGCAGAGTGTATGTGACTTTCAGAAGGATGAACAACAATAAGATGGCATACAGATTCTGACCAAATTCAGAGCTGCAGAAGCTACGCCTGTATGAGCTATGAGAGGTTTTCACCTCTAAGTACACATAAAGGGAATTCTTATTATGGAGCGTGACTTAGTATGTCAGCTTGCTCAGGAGCTCATCCCACAGAAGACAAACAAACAGTTCTTTTTGTCACCATTTGCACTATGTCAGAGCAGCATATATGATATATATTCAACATGTGATGTTCTAAACGTATTCAGCACGAGATGTTCCAGATGTACTTTTGATGCTTTCAACATGTATTCGGTCTCTAACACCTATTCTAAGAAGATCAATGAATTTTTTTTCAAAATGCTGTTTGTTTCTTGAATTTCCCTTTGTGCGATAAATCAAGAGCCTCGGAACCTTACGTTGGTTCTAAGCTACAATGAACAAAGAACAAAACAATAAAACTTAATGATAATTAAAATTTAATAAAATATTCTTTTTAAAAAATAAATCAACCAATAAAAATTAAATCTTTTCAAAATATATATATATGTAACTTGATAATTAAATGTGATAAAAACAAGATGAAAAGAAAAATAAATTGGCTTGAGTTTGTTTCCCTCAAGTTTGAGGTCTCTTACTCTTTGCTTGCATAGCATGATTATTGTTGTCTGCACCAACTTCTTCACATCTCCTAGAGTCTCATGCTCTATACAAAATCTCACGAATTTTTTTTTCTCACCAATGTCAATCTTCACATGACACATATTTATGAGGTTAAAACTACAAACTCTCTACATTATTTTCATGTTATTCTCGGGGGTCAATACCTAAATTCTAATTCCCATCTTAACATTTAGGATAGGCCTCTTCACGCCCTATTCCCATCTTTGCATTGAGGATAGGCCTGTTCAAGCCCCATTCCATGACTACATTCAGGATAGGCCTCTTCACGCCCTATTCTCATCTTTACATTCGGGATAGGTCTCTTCAATCCCTATTCACATATTTACATTCAAGGTAGGCCTCTTCATGCTCTACTCCAATCTTTACATTTGGGATAGGCCTCTTCAAGCCCTATTCCTATGTCTGCATTCAGGATAGGCCTTTTGACCCCATATTTCCATCTTTACATTCGGGATAGTTCTCTTTAAGACCTATTCCCATATTTATATTTGGGATAGGCCTCTTCATGCCTTATTCCCATCTTATATTCAGGATAGACCTCTTTAAGCCCTATTCCTATGTCTGCATTTGGGATAGGCCTCTTCACGCCCTATTCCCATCTTTACATTCTGGATAGGTCTTTAAGCCCCATTCCCATATTTAAATTATATGTAGGCCTCTTTACACCATATTCCCATCTTTATATTCGAGATAGGCCTCTTTACGATTCCCATCTTAACATTCAGGATAGGTCTCTTCACACGCTATTCCCAACTTTACATTCGGGATAGGCTTCCTTTACATTCAGGGTAGGCCTCTTCGTGCCCTTTTCCCATCTTTACATTCATGATTGGCCTCTTTATGCCATATTCTCATCCTACCATTCAGGATAGGCCTCTTTACACCATATTCCCATCCTTGCATTCAGGATAGGCCTCTTCAAGCCCTATTCCTATGTCTGCATTTGGGATAGGCCTATTCATACCCTATTCTCATCTTTACATATGGGATATGATTCTTCAAGCCCTATTACCATCTTTACATTTGGGATAGGCCTCTTCACACCCTATTCCCATCTTTACATTTAGGATAGGCCTCTTTAAGCCCTATTCTTATGTCTGAATTTGGGATAGGCCTCTTCAAGCCCTATTCTTATATTAACATTTGGGGTAGGCCTCTTCACGCCCTATTCCCACATCTGCATTCGGGGTACGCCTCTTCAAGCCCTATTCCCATCTCTGCACTTGTGTTTCCTCTTGAGTTAGGTGTGAGTCCTTGCACATTCCACTTAATCTGGCTCTCTCGTGCATGATTCTATCTCCTTGAGATCTTAAATTGAAATCAAAATTTGAAGTGAATTTTAAGGTATTCAACTCAACTAAACTCAACTTTTTACTTAGATTGTAGGTTTGCCCGACGATTATTCCCGCAATATCCGTTCTTTCCCTAATGAAAGTACATGTTACTCCTTAGGAGAAAAAATTGTCACTCAATTCTACACTCTGCTCTAGGTCTGTCAACTTAGAAATCTGTGTTGATTTTGTTGATCTCATCGGTCAACGTCAATACGTGTAGTATGCTTGCCTGACACACCACATCTATTAGGGGTTCATTTATCGACCTCACTTTTGGTTGAGGCCTAGCCTTTCCTCTTTAGTAACATAGGGTCTAGCCATAGGACTTTCTTGTTGACTATTCCTAGAGGACTAGATAAAGGAACCCTCACCATTAGAAACTCTAAACCATTCTTTTCTCAACTTAAATTTCCACATATTAGTCCTAACCTCTAGCACTTGGTAGGTGGGGTCAATATGAGAGAACTCAAGGTGAGTCCTCATAAGACTACTTGGCCTTAAGTTTGACCCGGGGTGTTGGTCTGGAGCTGGTTCATTCAATGGCACTCAGTTTCACTCATAACCCTAAGTTGAAACTGTGTTGACTTTGGTCCTTTGATCTTTTGGGACACTCAAGTAGATGGTCCCCTAGACCCACTATCCCTAGGCTAGGGGTTTGGCTAGGAACAGTACATAGAGGACCCAAATGAGGATTCCATTGGTCCATGGCTCACATAGATGGGTTGGCACCCCAATTTTACCAAAATATCCAACTCGGCCTTTTGCCCCACAAATCTACCCAATTTACCTAAACACTCCCAAACCCTAAATTTGGCCAAAAATCCCAATTTCACCCAAATTTATTAAAAAATCACTTCAAACAATTTTAAAATACCCAAATTTCCCAAAATTACAAAAATACCCTTGGTAACCCAAACTTTCCCAAAACCTCCAAAATCAGCTCAAATGTCCTCAAAACCAATTTAGACCCTCCAATTGAGCCCAATTTAATCAATTTGACCATTTTGACGAAAACCCCTAAATTGCCTTTAAGGGCCCAACTTCCCCAAATTCATCACAAATGTCCATCAATTTAACCCCAATTTCAATTCTAAACTCAAATTCATCATGCTTATTATCATTTCAAAACAAGCCAGGCTTAATTAACTGACATTTGAATCAAATTTCAATATAAATAAAAAATCTCCAATTTGGTCTAAAATCAAAATTCCATTCAAATTGACCTATCAAATCAACTCAAAATCACTCCAAATCTTTTATGAATTTATGAAAATCATCTACACTAAATTGATCAATTAATTGGGCTCAATTTCATGGCTGGCCTAATCCAAACCGAACTTCAAGCCAATTTGACTCAAATTGAACCCATGCACCAAAATTGACTTAGTGATGCTTAAATAACAAAATTAATGACGCCACAGCCTCTAGATGGACCCTAGTGACCAGGCTAAAGTCACTTAGCCCATCCTAGGTGAGCCAAGGAATAAAGGTCCCCTAAATCAAGGGATTTGTTTCCTAAATTGCTTAAGCCAATGATATCCTTGGAAAAACTCATCACCAGCCCAAATTAATTGCTGTTACAGATTCCTCTGAGGTTACTGAGCCACCTGAGCACCTCTCCTGCCATGGCTAGCCACCCTAGCCACCGAAGGAGCCAAAACTGAGAGCCCCAAACCCAAACCCAATTGTACCCACCTTAGCTGTCCATTTCCAATTGGATTTAACACTTTGAAGCCCTCAACATAAGCATCATTTTGCGTCCAAATTAAAGCTCTGAGCTCCACCCTAAGCCATTTTATTTAAACTTCCCTCCCATGGCCAAAACATGAGAGCTTAAATATCCTTAGGGAGACTCTGCCCAATTGCTTCAGACACTCTCCAAGAACTCCTAAGCCCATTGCAACCATTTTCCCCCTCTGGTTCTCAATGTGAGAGCTCAGTTTTTTGTTCAAAATTTGCTCTAAAACTAGCACAAATCTCCCCACACTTCCACAGTCCACCAAACTTCAATTAATTGTACACACACCATCCCCACAGTTAGAGAATTTGATTCCACACAAAAGCCCCCTCTCAAACAGCCTCTAGCATAGAGTTTGATCAACGCCTAAAATTGAGCTTGGTCAAAAACATAGCTAGACAATTCACTAGGGCTTGACACTTCATTTGGAGGTTCGTTGGACCCAATCAAACCTACCACAACTATCTGATTGAGGCCTCCTTGTTTTGATTCTCTATGTGTAATGGCTTGATTTTATGCTTGATTAACCATATGGATAGACGCATCTTGAGTAGATGAAGGTTTAGAAACAATCCCCATGCGATTTGGTTGAGTCTAGATGAAGATCTTAGGGTTTTAGTTTGAACGGCTTACGGGTTAGGTCATTTGAGCACAATAAATGAATGTCGTTAGATCACACGTTTATTCCATGGAAAGCTGAGATCACTTTGGACGAACATACAAAGTTGAATGGTGGGCCGCATGGCAGCTAAGGTGGATGGCGGCGTCAAATGGCGGAGCGCCGCGTGTGAGTTCGGAGCCATGGTAGGCTGAGTTGGCACCGTGTGTGAGTTCGGAGCCGTCGTAGGTTGAGTTGGCTCTGCGTGTTTATGTAAGAAAATATGGATTTTATGAATTATTTTAATGCCTGGTCTTTGAAAATCCATATCTTTCTCTAGAAAAATCATAAAAATAAAAGAAAAATATCCTCTTGCTCGGTGAACAGAGAAGAATAATATGGATAAAAAATAAAAATCATTTGCAAAGTGTATGATTTTTAATTAATTAAATACTCTCTGGGGTATTTTAATTCATTATGATTAGACACTAATCACCATAATTCTGAGCCTCATTACAGAGGGCACCTCCTCTGATTTTT
The DNA here is from genome assembly GCA_003013225.1 of Phalaenopsis aphrodite. Taxonomy (NCBI): domain Eukaryota; kingdom Viridiplantae; phylum Streptophyta; class Magnoliopsida; order Asparagales; family Orchidaceae; genus Phalaenopsis; species Phalaenopsis aphrodite. The sequence continues at coordinate 71,077 of NEWO01000229.1, forward strand.
CCAAGGTCAGAGAGCACCTCTGTGCTTCTAACCCAGATTTTCAAGCCTAAGTGGCTATTTTGGCTTTATTTAATCATCTAAATTAAAATATTTCTCAAAAAATTATGGGATCAATTTTGTTATGTTTCTTATGCTCAGTGGAGCTTAGGAAAAATATTGTGATGATTTGAATAATTTTTTATGTTTCTATTATTAATTAAGTATTTTTACCTTGTATTAATTTATTTAAATAAAATATAAATAAAAAATTAAAAAAATCAATTTCACATTATTCATAAAAATCATTTCAACTCACTATAAAAATTTTAAATTTATTTAAGTTGATTTGGCCATTAAGGTGGATTTTGGAAGTAAAATTGGTATTTTTTTAAACAAAATAAATTATATTAAATTAAATAAGCTTAGAAAAATTATGAAAAATAGTTTTTTGAGTTCCTTGTGATCAGAGGCAATTAATAAAAATAAAAGTTATTTTTGTGAAAATATTATATTTTTAAAGTATATTTTGAATTAAAAATAATTAAACTAATCAAAATTTTTAAAAATACAAAAAAAAAATGTTCAAAATGTGTGCAATTATTCCTTGATCACTTCGGATGCCTTAAAATATTTTTTCTTGATTTTCCTAATTAAAAATAAATTTTTAAAGGCCTAAAATGCTTTTTTCTTATTTCCCATTAAAATAATTATAAAAAATTCAAAATAAACCATAAAAATATAAAATTTATTCCTCTGAGTTTTTTAAACTTATGAGGGTCTAATAAAAATTTAAAAGATATTTTTTATTATTAAAACATATTTTTGTATTTAAATAATCATTAAATATAAGCTTTAAATAATTATAATAATTATAATATTATTCAAAAAATCATGAATTTTTATCCAAGTTTTTTCTTGACTTAGGAAAATCTTCAATAATTTTCTCATAAATTAAAACTTCATTTGAATAATCTTATTTTTGAGTTAAAGTAATTATCTTAAATTAAATTAAATTTTTGAAAAATCACACTCCCCTCCCCTAACATTTTAATTAATCCACGAATGCTTCAAGATTTCCAAGGTCATTTGGATTTTGCTTGAGGAATTATAAGATGAAAAGGCCAAAGGGCAAAGTGGTAATTTTAGATTTTGATGTCTTAATCAAAATTTAAGATTAACCATTGGGGATGGGTAATTTTGATCCTTAATGAATGCATTGGATGATTGAAATGTAATGGGTTAAAGGTAGAAACTTACTTACCACCTTTTCACAATATCAACAAAACCATAATTTCCTTAATCATAATGACTCGGAAGTCAATTAAGACCAAGTGATTCTTAAACGATGGATTTAAGCTAGGAAGATGATAATTAACTTATCTTAAGCCTAAAATTGATGATGATGTGATCTTTCAATAAGAATAATGTAACTTAAACTGAGATTTTAGCCACCACCATTTTCCTCCATTATGATTGTTAAGGGCTTGGTAGTGACCTAGGCTCAATGTCTAAACTCAATTGACTGGATTTAGAAGATGATATGATTGAGAATTAACATGTTTTAAGCATTCCAAGCCCATTTGTGGTAGGCACCAAATCTGTAATGACTTAAGCTTGCCTTATGGGCATTCATCTATATCACTCTTAAGTAAAGTATCAACTTGACTAAGTATCCTACCCCCGGGATAAATGAATTTTCAAGTTTCACTAGGCAACGGGGCAGTCACGCTCTAAACTCGGATGAGTGATTGAAAAATATGATAAGTTTAAAAATGAACTCGAAATAAGTCAAGAGATCTTCGAAGTAGTTTAGGATCATACCCCGAGCACTTTGAAATCTTTTAGAATTTTAAAGGATAAGTTGAACTTGTCATATTTTGTTCTA
>NEWO01000229.1:73115-144064 GCA_003013225.1 Phalaenopsis aphrodite
ATAGGTACGCTTTTAAATTACTGTATGTACCTTTCTGTACTTCTTGCTTCAAACTTGCATGTTAAACGATGATGTCACCCTACATGAAAACTAAAACTACCAGAATAGCCACAAAACCAAAACAAAAAAAATCAAACAAGATAAAATTCACCGCCACAACATTAAACATATAAGACAACTCAAAATTTAATCACAAACAACACAAAACAAAAATCACAACTAAATTAAAACGTCTCTATCAGATGATCGAGAATCCCTAGAAGGAGGTAACCAATGGTTGCTAACAAGAATTCCCACAGTCTAAATGAAATTATGGAACTCATTGAGTTTAGTTTAGTAAATTCATTTGGACTAAGTGAATTCGAAAGCAAATAGTGGTACCGGAACGAGGTAACCATAAGATCCTTACTGGTGTTGCTTTAATCAACTTTAATATGCCCCATAATATTTAAATAAGGGACATTTGATTTGACATCAAGACTTGACACATGAAAAAAATTAAACTCGCCGCAACGAGGAGCTTGGCATCTTCAACAGCAAAACATGTCTACACCAGCTAAACCACTCCTTAGAATTAAATAAAAAGTCATAGGATTTCATAGTTGTCCGCCTAGTGCGAAATAAATCCTCAACTTATCTTTAGGCCTTTGTATGACTCTGCTATATAATATAAGCCCTAACTCGTCTTAAGATTCGCAGGTTGTCGTTCGTCACAACCTAAACCCTCATATTTTCAGGCTATTCGTATGATCGTTTCATATGAATGTAAGTCCTAACTAATAAAATTTTTAAAATGAAATATTTAAATAATTTCTCTCCAAAACTGAAGCCAAACCATAGGGTAGCTTGGAAAGTCACTGAGGTTCTCATTTGCATCTATAACATTCTCTAGTCTCTCTTCCTTTGGATTTCATAATATGTTCCAAATTTGAGCAATTCTCCTTTCACACCTCTTTGTCAGATCTCTTTGAAAAGTCATATCCTTTGAAATTCCTTGAAGATAATATCCCCATAATTTTTATCGAGAGTTTTCTTATGTGACTTCGGTTATCTAAGATGTAATTAACTACAAGGGCTTGCCTTAATAAAAAACTTTTCTGAACTCATCTTAATGTAAACCCTATTTAATTTTTCATATTAAAAAGGAAAACTTGTCGGCTTATAAATAAAATGGATTTTGCAGACCAAACGGATTTCATATGTTTCTTAGTTTATTTGGTCGAACCTCACCCTCAAGCCTTGTGTTTATCTTTTGGGATAATTGTGTGGCTTGAGGTGGAGTGCTCTTTCATTTAAGCTATGAAATATATGGGATCAGTTTGATTTCATATTTTTCTAAAATTTGATAAATATATAAATAAATTAAATGTCTTTCCAAAACGGGCGATGAGATTTCGATTTCGGCATTCGACAACTTTCAACGGGCAACTCTTTAACTAAAATTGTGCCGACAAGTCTTCACCAATTTATAGAAGTATTTATAGAAGTATAGCCAAAGAGGAAGAAGAGTATTTATAGGAGTATTTATCAACAACCTTCACGTATCCCTCAAAATAGTATTTGTAGCTAGAGGGGAAGAAGAGGTTGGAGATGAGAGGATAAGGGTTCATGAGTTAAGTGCAGAAAAGAGTGGGATTTCAACCGGGCAAAAGCTTCGGGTCCAGAAGCATCGGGTGTTGAAGGCGTCAGGAAGCAGAGGATTCTACCAAAATTATGTTCAGGGAGATAAGCCCACAAGTCAACTTACCAAAGGGGGAAACGAAGGCTCACGAAGGCCTGTCGTCCCTAAGAGACGAAGCAAGGGCAGGCTTCGGGAAGAAAAGTCTCGAGCAGAGGGTGTCGGACAAAGGTGATGGAACCTTTTTTTTGCGTGAAAGAGAGCTTTCAAATTTTTGTGTTATTCAAAAGGTGTTATTTTGGTGTTTTGAGTTGTATTTAGGTGTTATCATGGTTCTGTGAAAGTTGGTGTTATTCACGGTAGTTTTATGGTCGTATTACGATATTATCATGGTTCTGTAGCGATTGCACTGTCATTGGTGTTATTGCAGGTAGTATTCAGGTGTTACCGCAGTATTATTATGCGACAAGGTCAAAAAAATTGATGTCATTAGCAATTTAAATGGAGTTTCCACATGTGTATTGGCGATTACATGTGTTGTCGTGGTAGGATAGGGCGTATCAGGAAGAGCACAGTAGTATTGGCGTAGTTATATAGCGGTGGGATTATTGCGCATGCATTTAAGGTGTAGTTGAGGTATTATTGTTGTGGTGTGCGACAATAATCGTGGGGTTATGTGGTGTTATTTGGCGACTGTGTTATTGGAAGAAGTCGTGAGAGTATTTGGTGTTATTAAGGTTGTATTATGGTGGCAACGATGGTATGACACTTCCATAACATCTCAAAAATGCCTAAAACTTTAATTTCATCATTTTGACTCATTATTTAAGGATTGCTCTAATAAAATTTGAGGAATGAATTTGGCAAAGTTAAATTTGGAATGTAGACTCAAGTTAGATGAATTTGGAGTGAAAAAATGGGTAGCTTGGAGAGTTCTAGGCCAATTCTTGGGTAAATTTGAGTAATTTTGCTTTTTTTTTTTAATTTGAGGTGAATTTAGTGGCATGAATTTAATGTTTGTGTGTGTATGGGGCAATTGAAGGTTTGAACCATTTATGTGCATGTGTATGAATGTGAATGTGTATGGCCAAACCACAAAGGGTTTTCCTAAGGCCTTTCAATCCTATGGGAGCTCTCTTTGGGTCTCCACATGTTGGTCCTAGCCACTCAACCTAATAGTGATGGCTTGTGCTCCTAGCCACTCAACCAAATGGTAATAGCTTGTAGCCCTTGACACTTAATCAAATGAGGATTGTTCAAGACCACCCATATAAGGCCTTCCAATAGAGCTAAGAGGTGGTTTGAACTTCTAAATGGGGTGGGCTCCATCACTAGTCTTCTAGGATAGTCAATATGAAAATCCTAAGGCTAGATTCTAGGCTTTAGAAAAAAAATTAAACCTCATAAAAAATGAGGTCAACAGCGTACTCCATGTTAGGAGTTTCTCAGTGGAGGGCTTCTCACCCTTGGCGTCACTCCTTTTCTTATTAGTGTCATGACTAACGTTTATCGCACCTTTTAAGATGTTGAATCCAAATTTTTCTGGGAGACACACCTAAGTAATAGAACGTTCGAGCAACGAGAGAAGGCGAACTAGAGAAGAGAGAGAAAGAGAGAGATAGAAAGGAGTGCTAAGTGACTTGCCCCTCTAGGGCAAACTGGGGGATTCTCGGGCTCTTGTGGTACATTTTATATTATTGAAGATTTAGTTTACAAAGATGCAAGAGACTCTCAAAAAAGGCAAAATGTCCAAAATACATGATATGTTCCTATCTATAGGTGATAAGAGAACAATATGTAATATTACATGTTTTAACCTTGCTTTGAAGGGCGGTCTTATAGAGTATTTAAGTATTTTTTTGTGTGTCTGAGCCTTTCGCTTGGTAGCCACCAAATCAATCAGATAAAATGGATTCGGCCGGCTCTAATTTGGGTTGGTCGATATGCTCATGATAGGGCTGGTTGATCGGCTCTTAACCAGAATGTTCGATCGGCTTTTGTTCAATTAATTACCTTTGATGTCAATTGGGGCATCTTCTAGGAGCAACTGGTTGTGTTAGTACGGTAAGGGCATTGGAGTCAGACATTTTTTTCGTCTTTTTTTTTTCCAGCCAATATGGGTGCCTCCGTCTCATGAGTGAATTTAGAATTAGCCACTTTGTCCTTTGTAGCTTGGTAATTTTTGGGTCTGGAAGGCTCTTGCTCAATTGGCTAATGCCCGGTAGAACCTGTGAGGCCATATATTTATAGATAATTTATAATTAAGCTAACAACCAAATAATTTTCTTAGTTAATGAAAGTTTTAGAGCAAAACATCTTTTGCACCAATCAAAATGCCTAATAATTCTAAAAAACACAGCTTATTTCATTTTGTTTAACTTTTGCCCTAATCAAACAGTTCCATTGTTGTTGATTCCCTTTTTACATATTTTTAGGACCCCTACTTATAATATATATATATATATATATATATATATTTAAAGAATAAAATGTCTCCAATTGCATGGTCACGCATCCCAAGTAGATGTGACTATTTCCTTTGTTTCTAAGTGCATGTGCCACGATCCAAAACAAGCGGCAAAGTTTTTTATTTGGCTCCAATTAATTCGGCCTCAAATATTAATATTTAACATGAATCAAGCTAATTTGTAAAATAGGAATATATCTCAATTTGAAATAATGCTAAAAATCAAATCAAATAAAAATGTTAAATCTTTACTTCTAATTATTTGACTTGATTAGCGTTTAGTTCCAGTTAAAAATTCTTTTTTTCAACTGTTTTTAAGCTATAAAATCTCATATCTTTTTTTTTTCTTCTTATTTTTGGGATGATGATGGTGACAGCAAACAAATATTATTACATACATACTTGGAGGGTTTGCACCGAGGATAATGATTTACTTGAACATATTGCGTTGAAAAATCATACGGATTCACTCCCAATCAAAGAGGTGAACAAGGTGATTAGACTAGGATAGAAAAACATGTTGGTTCACATCTAACGTGAGGGCTAATCAAAGGGAGAGCTGATTTGACTTGTTTTGTTTCATTTTCTTTCATGTTACTTTATTTCGTGTTACATCATTTTGTCTCACTTTGTATTTTTGTGTGTCATATTGTGAAGGAAGCACATGAACTCACTTTCATCCAAAGAAGTACATAGTGGGGACTAGATCAGTATAGAAAGTACATAGATTTATATGTAACCAGAAAGATAGACAAATTGTCACTTTATGGTGAAAATTTCAAGGACTTACATCCACCCTAAGCTGACTCATCCATCTTAGAAGTGAACCATTGAGCTTTAGGCTTCTAAAGTTCTTTTGTGGTGTGCAATGACTATACCAGAGAGCAGGTGCACGGACTCTCTATTGGTTTTACTTAGCTAAGGCATTGACCTCACAAATCCATAATAAGGACCGAGATTAATATAACAAGAAGAAGAGAATACCATTCCTTTTTTTTGTTGGGTGTTCAATGGGAAAACGATGAAAAGTTTATGGCAAGGGTTTTGTTTGCTCATAACTTAGTTCTAATTAGCCAAAGAATTGTTACGTTGTACTCAGAAATACAAAAAAAATAATGAGCTCAGGTTATTGGATGTGAGGACTATATTAGGGCCCTCATTCAAATAGTGAAGAATGAATGACAGCATGTTTTTTTTGTCTGTACTAGACAAATATAACAATCCTAACTCTAGGGTGTTTATTGCTTGCCTTGGGCTTTTTCTTAAATTTTTTTAGCAAAGATATTAGTTCTTCTTTAGGTTGATATCAAAATCTACAAAACAGACAAATCTGAGAAAGGAACATGTCATATATTTCGTGTGCGATAAACTAAACTACGCAAATGCATCATTGAGAAGATTATTTTTACTTAGAATTACGAACCCAAATCATCAACTGTGACAATTGTAAGGTTAATGAATCTGATCACATCATGATGGTGCCATGAACGGCCTACTCCAACATCTAATGGATCATAAGCTAGATTTGTCGAAAGAAATGATCAAGGCAAAACCAAGTTTAATTGGCATAACCCTAAGGTGTTTAATGACTATACTAGAGATTAGTTCTGTTGATCATATTCTAGATTTATTCAGCAAAGTTGTGGACTTGCATAGTAAACATTTGCTAACTAGTGGTGCATGATATACCAAAATAATATATTGTTTTAAGTACATATTTTATGTCTATTTTTTATGATATTGCACTTTAAAGAGGGGTATTTTTGTGTTTTTATTGCAGGTATATCATTTTTAGGCATTTGGAGCAAAAATGTTAAAAATGACAAAATTTGGAACAAAAAGAGCCAATTTTGGATTATGGCGCATCATGCACCAGATTTGAGCATGATGCGCCAAAATTCAGAGAGCTGGCACATCATGCGCCATATCGGCGCATGATGCGCCAGAGACAACTTTTTCACATTAAGGCGATTCGAGATGAATTTTGCGCTAATTTTCAAAGGGACATTTATTCTACACACATCTTGGAGTAATTCATTGCATCTAGACATTTTGGAATATTCTTTTATGAAGGGTAATGACTCTTGGATCAAATAACACATCTTTTGAATTCAAAAGAGTTTACTTTTGGAGGAATTTTGGTGGGAATTTTGAATTCTTTTCCGAAGGAATCAACCCAAAATAAAAGAAGATGACTTGAAGAGGCTAAAAAGGGAAGAAAAAAGATGCTTTTGGGGTGTGGCATGAGAGTTAGAAAGAGAGAGAAGAGGAGATTTTCTTCTAGGTTTGTAAGAGGAGAGGGAATGTGAGAGATTTATTCTTCATTACATTTCTTAAGAGAGAATTGAGAGTGATTCTAAAGAGAGAGAGGCTTGAAAAGAACTTCTAGGGATTTGCTTGGGAAGGATTGTGAGATAAGTTGTATTTTTATTTCTTTTTGTTTTGTAAACTTATTTTTATATATGAAATTCATGTTTTATCATATCCTTCTCATGAATTCTGAGTAGTCTTCTTTATCATTCTCCCTACTTTGAAGATATGGTTTTGTGAAGAATAGATTTTATTTTCTCCAGTTTTAAATGATATTAATTTGTGATGATTTGAACTCTGATCTTCATTTACTTTTCAATCTGGTCAATTAAAATATTAAAACTTATTGAGAGACATATGTTCTTGAAGAATAGATTTTATTTTCTCCGGTTTTAAGTGTAATAATTTGTGATGATTTGAACTCTGATCTTCATTTAATTTTTTATCTGGCCAATTGAAATATTAAAACTTATTGAGAGACATATATTCTTAAATGAGATATGATTTCTACAATATAAGGAGAATTACGGCTCCGTTTGGGGCCGCGTATTTCGCGCGGTGTGGCCCCAAACCGCGAAGTTGAGAAAAAAAAATTCATTTGGATGCTGCATTTGCGGCCTCGCGCAGCTAAAATAGGCGGAACGCAGGCCGCAAAATTGATCTCACGGCCCCGCGTTCGCCATTGGCTTTGACCTCTTTGCCCTGTCCTCCCTCGCGAAGCCCTCGAAGCCGCCATGCCCTTCAAAGCCTTTGCTCTCTCGACGCCGCCCCGCCTGCTGTTCTATTCGGGGACGCAAGGTAGAAGACGTCGAATGTCTGATGGGAGAGAACCGACGATCAAGCTATTAGGGAGGAAGCTATCGTTGATGGAAGAAAGCCCACTCGGAGGAGGAGAAGGCAAGGTTTGAAGTCTATGGGTTTCAGCAAAACTGATAGAGGGGGAGGAACATGGGCGAGGGGTTCGGCTAGAGAAAGGAAGTGACAACGGATGCAAGGTGAGGGTTTTTTATTGTGATATTACTTTAACTTTATTTAAGTTAAATTTTATTAATTTAATTGATTATAAACCAATAATTAATTAATAGTTAATTATTGAAAACGATATACATAAAACTTTCAATTATTTAATAGAAGAAGATTTACGTACATATCAATGAAAACTCCTCCTGCAATTTTGTATTTAACACTTAAAAATATAATATCATGACTATAGCACGTTGAAATTGTTGTTACGTGTGAATACCGCTTCGTCACTGTCCTCCACGACGTTTGCTTCATCCCTTGATGGAAAGTTAGAAAACTTCCTAGGACTTCCTCTGGCTGAAATCTTCTTAAATATCAAATATGTGACGTTTACAGTTCTGTTTTAAACAGCTTTACTAAACAATGGCAGAATTATCATTTTTTCAGAAACAGCTATTTTGCAACTGTTTTCACACAGTTGCAACAAACAGACAGCCAGCTTTCCCCCAGCCACCTCCCCACAGCAGCTTTCTGGGGCAGCGCAGCTGCAGCTGAAAAGCTGAGAAGCTACAGCTGTGCCAAACAGAGCCTACATTTGATTTTATGAGAGAGTGTTTCATCCATGGGATTGGGTGCAAGTAAATAGAGAAATATAATTTTATTGGATGCAGAATTAGAGATTTTAAAATGACAGATTAAAACCCCCAATTTGATTCAGTTGATTGTAAACTAATACAAGATTGTTAGCCCTCAGGGGAAGGAGCAGTAGGAGCTCTGGAGTGGCAACTGGTATCCTCCCAGCCTAACCACAAAATTAGAGACCAAACTCTAGATTAGTCAATGTTCTTTATAGCACTCGAAAGAGGGTAAAGAATAGAATTGCTCCTATTTGACACAAAATAGTTTATATATATTTTTTCAAATAATTTCAATTTCTTCTCAAACCATATACTCATTGTAAAGGAAAAGAATATTTTCTTAAATTTGAACTTTCCGCCACAACAAAAACTTTGTTTAATTTTCGCAATTTTACTTTTGAAAGCATAGTATTTAGTTTAGTTTAATTTTTGTAATCTTATATTTGCATTGTAATTAGCATTCACCTGAGTAGTCAATTTTCAAAATTCACACTTTAATTTTATTTTTTTCTTTTTATTATAAAATAATTTCCATAATTTACTTTAGGATTTTCCAACTTTCCTGTGGGATCGATATCTAGGACTCCATTAGAGCCCTTTTCATACGTATACTTGCGTTGATATTTAGGAGAGATTAAGAATAAATTATATTTATAAAAAGAGTTTTGTTAGGATTATTTTGCATATTTATTATAAATCTGCCTACATCGAGTTTTTGGCGTCGTTAAGTGGTGTCAACTTCATAAATATTTGCATATACAAATCTCTGTGTCAGTGCACAAACCTGGGAAAGGAAAATCATTCATTTATATGTGTCCAATAAGCTATATGATTATAAAGGTGCCCATGAACCAATTCTAGATTTACAGTCTAAAGTGATGAATTGATTGAAATAAAAAATCCATTGACATTAAGGGTCTGTTTGGGCAGCTGAAACTTATCCAGCTTATACTGATAAGCAACTTACTCAGATAAGCTGTGTATCTACGACTGATCCTGATAATTTATTTGTCTGTTTGGTTTGTGTGTTTCTAAAACAGCTAATTTGCAACTATTTCTGGATAAATGATCATTCTGCCCCTTACCTAAATAATTTGTTAAACTGTTTGGTTTCTGCGGTTTAAAAACAGTTGATTTGTAGCTGTTTGTGGGAAAAATGATCATTTCGACCACACACAGCCGAGCTATTTGCAACAGTAATATAATGGGAAAACATTTAATATACTAAAATCCAAAAAAACACTTGGTTCTGAAATTCAAATATTTGCGTCAATCAAGTACTAAAATGTGTTCTATTCAAGGCTGAGAAGGCTGCTAATGTTTTTTTTTTTTTCTCTTTTTGTTATTCTAATAATAGGTCCCCATTGGATTCCTTTGAAATCAGAAAGTATCTTGTGAGAAATAATGATTTTATTACTGGCATTTATAATGAAGGTTAACTATGCATGGGGCATTTGCATACATACCATCCAAATCCTTCAAACCCTCATAATCGTAAATGAAGCAAATTATAGCAACATTTGATCAAGCATATTTATAAATCCTTCAACATTGCATTTCCTGGAGCAACTTGAGGTAGAGAGAGCAGTGGCAAAATCCTCTCCCCTGCTGCTGAACGATTACTAGCCATCATATGTGACCAAATAAAAATTATATAAATCTGCAACAATATAATTTGGAACCACTTGCTACCAAACTGCTAAATTTGTTAAGAGCAAATACAAAAAGTTTGATTGGTAAAAAAAAAGAAAAAATAGAGGGTAATTACATACATACCACCAAATTCTTATGTATTAACATATCTAACACCTAAATTTTGATTTTTTTACATTTATACCACTCAAATCTTTTCATGCATAAGGAGGTATAGGCATAAAAAATTGAAGTTTAGATGTTAGACATGTAAATACATAAGAACCGAGTGATATGGACGCAGATCTTCCAAAAAAAATATACATATATACCATATAATTCTTATGTATTTGTGTATATATGATGTTGACACCTTTAAATCACAGCAAGGATAACAACAATATCAAGTTTTCTAAACTGAGTTTTACATTTTCATGCATATATTCACATGTGATTGGGATATTGAAGTAGTATATAAGTAAATATCAAATTTTAAGTCTCAGAAATGTAAACATACAAGAATTGTGTTATGTATGTAACACTTTTAAAAATAGAAGGGTACCCAATTCCTATCTATTTACATATCTAACATCAAAATTGCAAACTCGAAGCCAATACAAGACAAACACAAAAGTGGAGAAATTATTGATAAAATATAATAAATTTTTTTCCCTGTTTATAATTTATTTCATTCCAAAGATATGTATACTCATATACAAAAATAAAGTTTAAGGACCAACGAAAAACAGTGTCATGATCGAGCAATTTCGTTTGCTATCTGGCTCGCAATGCGGACATTTCCCTTGCACCTACACCTTCACGACTGTAAGCATATTATGATTCTTCCTGTACTATGGGATGTCTGAAATGTAATTCAAATGTTTCTTGTAGAATATGATACAGGTCTTCTTCTACAAATGCAAAGTTTACATCAAAGCGAGAGTGGTGGCGTCGGATGTAGTTGTGCAGAGCCATGGTTGCCACAATTATTTGTACTTGCTTTGGAATCGGGTAGATTGGCATGTCACGTAATATCACCAATTTCTTCTTCTATACCCCGAATGACCTCTCAATGACACTGCATAAAGAGGAGTGTCGTTTGTTGAACATTTCCTTTCTATCACGTGCAATCCACCTTGACCTCTTGAAGTCGGGAATGTAGTACTTCATGTCGGCATAAGGCGTTAGATAACCCCTTTGGAAGGGATATCCGGTGTCAACCAGATAATATCTACCTGCATAAAATACATAAGTTAGAAACGACTCATAAATATCTAATATATTTGCTATAATTACGTACCAGGAGGAGGGTAAGAGAAGTAATGAGTTCGGCGTCTTGTTGCAAACTTAAAAACACGACTATCGTGTGTGCTTGTTTCTCATCTGGTCATCACAAATGCGAAACACATGTTGAAATCACAAGTGGCCATCACATTTTGTGTGGGAGAACCACAGCGTCCAAAGTAGGTCACCTTGTCGGTGTTAAATACACGTGCATCAACATGAGTTCCATCAATAGCTCCTATGCAATCCTAAATTTAATAATGTTTAATCTATTAATGATTGAGAGGTAAATAATTATAATATAGTAATGACATGGTTAAGATATACCTTGAAGAACGACATGTAGCTAGGGTCATTCGCAATTTGTGTCGAGATAGACTGGAATGTGGGATCCTCGGGCTTAATTGTCGTAAAGGCTAAACTTACTAGAGCATTCAGACCATTGGAGAAATATCTATTGATAGTCTCTGATGAATGCTGAAATCGTTTCATGGCTCCTCTAATAAACTCATTCTGAGATAAAATATAGAGTGTTATTGCTAGCATCTCGCTTGATGTCATTCTGGTCGAGCCATTCAAACCATGCTAGTGTTGTAGTCCATAGAGCAGATCGATGAAAATCTCTTTTCGTCATACGGAACATGTTTGCGAAGTTTGTTGGATGGCATTATAGTAACTCACCGGCCCATTTATCGTCAACATATCTCGACGTCATACATGGGGTTCGGTCGATGTATGTGAGGTAGTAGTCGTATAACAAAGTAAGAATAAGAACAATATTTCTAACGTAGTTCAATTGTTTTGGATTCATCCTATAAAAGTTAGTTAAAAAAGTAAAGTTAAAACCTTCATCCATTTAAACACATCCATACAAAACATAACCACTTAATATGTGAGAACTACAATGTTAACCATAAGGCGTGCAGATAAAAAAAAGTGCTAGAAAAAAACAACGATCCCTATTACAACAGTACAAATAGTTTTGAGAAAACAAAATGACTGACTATCAAAACATTCAGTTTTCCAAGAAGGAACGTAAAAAATCAACTTGGTATTATGGTTCTAACTTCACAAAAAATTATCTATGGACTGGATCTTGTAGTAACTTAACACATAAGATATAATTTCTTGTCTGCCTTAACCTCAACATGTGTATTTAGGATTCAAAGGCACCCCTCAACGGATATATCTTGTGATGCAACAAGCTTATCGTGTAGGATTCTGCAAGTTTTTCAATTGTGTTTCTGACGAATGCAGCTCCTTTCTTCCTCTTCTCCACCCTATACCATTTTGGAACGGATGAGGATTCCACTGACCTATGGATTTCGCATGGCACTTCTACTGAGCCACTTACATTATCAGTTCGAAGAACATCAGCTGTGTTCCTAACAATGAAGTCAAGTTTAGATGGGGTGAAAGCATGTGCTCTCGTTGCAACAACCCCACTAAACATACCATCCAGCTTCTCTTCCATCACTGGATCAATGCCATTCATTTTGAATTTCATAGTTGCTAGCATGACCTGCATGGTATAGAAAATTAAATTAGTTAAATTAGTTCAATATAACTAAAAATGCAATAAGGAAATGGTATAAGGTAAGTCGTTACCTCTAGTTTCTCAGCCCACCAATCCTCAGGAGCATCTATTGTTCTCTTTACTGGATCCCAGCCCAAACATGTTGTTCCCCTCTTAAGTAATTTCCAAAATTTCCAATCTTTCTTTAATTGATCCCACTTGTTCTTAAATTTCATCCTGTCATAGTCTCTTCCTGTCAGTTCCTTGAATTTGACAATAATATTGTGCCAACATTCTTTGTTAAAATATGTCGTAGGTCTATTTCCTAGCTCTACCTTCTTAAGACAGAGATCACAGAAAATATTTGTTGCCTCCCCGTCCCACATGAAAGATGATCCAACTTCTTTGCTCTTATTCATTGCAGTACTTACTAGTGAAAGGTTAAAAAAGAAAAAAATGCAATTATTAACATGAGCATAAAAAATTCAATAATGCTACAACATTTTCACATCAAAAATTGAATAACATGAACATCAAAAATTCAAAAATCCAATAAAGCTTTCAACATTGAAGAAGACCTTAATATTAGAAAAGCATTTGGGAAAGACAATAATATTAATTTCAAGCCAGTTAAAATCAAAATGATTCAATTTTGAACCAGCAATAAAACATTTAGGCTAGCTTGAAAGCATCAATTGTATAAGATCTTTCCCTTACCTTACGAGTATCTAAAAAGATTATTTTATTCTTGGGTCCAGTATCCCGATGAGCGAGCTCCTTTATAGTTAATTACATCTCATGAATTTTTCCTAAAAACACTCTTGATTAAAGTTATGCCTTATATCTCTCTTATTCATCAATGGATGTTTATAGGATAATTGAGTTTCAAGGTTTGGATAAAAGGGATAAGTTTGGACAAAGGATAACTTCACTCAAGCTCTGAAAATGAGCTTGCCCTTAGGATTGAGCTCGGCTCCCAACTGTCAGAATGGCAGTGCAGAGTTTTAATCAAAGGGTTTGTTTTGAGAAATAAACTTGGATATGGATTTGATTTAATTTGAATGGATTTGGATTTATTTGGAGTTATATTAGAATTGAATTTTGAATATAATAGATTTAAGCTAGAGTTTGTTTTAAGAGAATTGGGTTGGTTAGAATCAGGTTGACATATTATGTTCAGATTGAGTTTGCTTTTAAAAGAACTGACTCTGATCTTTAATGAATTGGATTAAGTTTAATAGGATTGGATTGAGTTTTATTAGATTGAGTTAAATTTGATGGAATTGAGTTAAATTTGATGGAATTGAGTTAAGAAACATCATAGTCTAAGGATGAGAAAGGGTAATAGATTTCTAAATGGAGGTGAAGCCTAAACCTAGACATCTCTAAACAGAAGTTTATAGGTGGACAAACCTAAATTTAGGAGTAATCCACCCAGACAAGATGTCAA
The DNA here is from genome assembly GCA_003013225.1 of Phalaenopsis aphrodite. Lineage (NCBI taxonomy): Eukaryota > Viridiplantae > Streptophyta > Magnoliopsida > Asparagales > Orchidaceae > Phalaenopsis > Phalaenopsis aphrodite. The sequence continues at coordinate 86,994 of NEWO01000229.1, forward strand.
TGGCTTTCCATTGTCTCGGGTACATTGGTATCCTTAGAATATTAATCAATAAAATAAATGAGTCTCCCTTATCACCATAGTAATGTCTTAAGGTAGTCCTTCCCACTATAAAGTGGTTTTGAGTATCTTTGTCCATAGCATCGGCTATTTCATTCTAGGATACTATTATAATCTGAGGGGGTAGGTCAATTTATTTTATAGGTCATAGTCCTTGAGTTTATCCATTGGGTACTTAGTAAAGTAACATAAGGACTTATATACTGAACAATTCTAGGATGTGTGTGGTTCTAGGTTTTCATCTACATTAGCTGTCCTAGGTCACAATTTAGAGCTATCATAAGGTGTGGTTATTAAAATTTAGAGTTAGTTGCTTTTATGGTTTTAAGTGTTTAATAATTATCAAGTGTCTTATTTTCTTCCTAAGATTGTCTGTTATGGTGGCAAACAAAGATTTTATAAGTGTTGTCTGATTTTTTTTTCCATTCTAAGTTTGGTTCGGGTCAAATTATCAATCACAATGTTTCTATTCTCATCTCTAAGTTTTGTTTCTCCTCTAAAGTTTTGATTATGGTTACGATAATATATTTTGAAAAAAAAAATTTCTTAATTTAAATTGTTCATATTTAAGACTTGTTTTATTCTCATTTATGATAATAGAAAGAAATTGTTCATTCGAAAGAAAGTTTTTTTTGAAAATATTATCATAATTCAAAAATATTTAAGGGAATAAACTCATCTTTTATATGATGTATTTAAATTAAGATGATCCAAGGCTTATATAATTAAAATTCTAAGGCTACAAAATCATTTGTATTGGAGAGGAACGTATCCATTCATGTAGTCACTTATTCTAGAGAATATACAAAATCATATGTATCTGGAGTTTTACTAGCGTAGTATATAACTTTAAAAGTCTTTTCATACATTTGTCCAAGAACAGCTCTAATAGCATAATCACTAGTATCACACATTAGTTCAAATGGTTTCTCCCAATTAGGTGAAACAATAATAGGGACTGTGATTAATTTCTCTTTTAATAACTCAAAGGCATTTAAACAGTTTTCAGTAAATTCAAATTTCTTGTCCTTTTCTAAAAGCTGGCATAGAGGTGAAAAATCTTTAATTAAACGTCTGTAAAAACCAACATGTCTAAGAAAACCCCTAACCTCTCTTACATTAGTAGGAGGTGTTAATTTAGATATAACTTGAATTTTTGCAGGGTCTGCTTCCATACAATTTTACGAAATTTTATGCCCTAACACAATTCCTCTTGCAACCATAAATTGACATTTCTCCCAATTTAGAACTAAATTAGTTCTTTCGCATAACTCCAAAACTTTTTCAAGATAATTTAAGCATGCGTCAAATGATGTTCCAAGTACAGAGAAATCATCAATAAATACTTCCAATCCATCATCAATTAACTTACTAAATATAGACATCATACATCTCTAGAATATTGCAAGTGCATTACATAATCCAAAAGCATTCTTCGAAAAGCAAAAGTTCCAAAAGGACTAGTAAATGTTGTATTTTCTTGATCCTTAGGAGCAATAGGAATTTGATGGTAACCAGTATATCCATCTAAAAAATAAAAATATTTATGCCCGGCAAGTTTATCTACTATTTGGTCTAAAAATTGTAAAGGGAAGTGATCTTTCCTAGTGGCAGTGTTTAATTTTTTATAATCAATGCAAATACACCACCCAGTAACTTGTCTGATAGGTATTAATTCATTATTCTCTTTTATTTCAACAGTCACTCCTCCTTTCTTAGGAGCACAATGAATTGGACTTACCCAAGCACTGTCTGAAATAGGATATATAATTCCAGTGTCCAACCATTTCAAAATTTCCTTCTTGACTACTTCTTTCATCATTGGGTTTAATCTCCTTTGTGGATCAACTCTTGGTTTATATTGTTCATCTAGTATAATTATGTGCATACAGATTAAAGGACTAATTCCCTTAATATCAGCTAAGGTCCAACCAAAAGCTTTCTTATATCTTGTTATTGTATCCAAAAGTCTTTGCTCTTGCAAATCATTTAATTATGAAGATATAATAACAGGTAGTGTAGATGAGTTTCCCAGAAACACATACTTCAAGTGGTTAGGCAATATTTTCAACTCAAGTTCAGGTGGTTTTATAATTGACGGAACTAAATTCTTATCAGCATTTCCTGTAATATCCAGCATCTCAAATCTTCCCTGAACATAATCTAATTCTTCATTTTCTATTTCATCTAAAATAACTTCATCACTATCTTCAAATTGTTCTTTCTCTTCAAAATGTTCTTTAAAATGCTCGTTCATTAGATGTTCATTAATTTCCATGTGAAAACATTCATTATCTCTTTCAACATCAGGGTATTTCATAGAATTTGCAATGTTAAAAGTCACTTCTTGATCGTTAACTCTCATAGTTAATTCTCCTTTTTGAACATCTATCATAGCTTTTCTAGTAGCTAAAAACGGTCTCCCTAAAATGATAGGTATTTCTTTATCTTCATCCATATCTAAAACAATGAAATCTACATGAAAGATAAATTTATCAACTTTTACTAACACATCTTTTATAACTCCCTTAGGATAAGTAACTGAATAATCCGCTAACTGAAGAGTTACAGAAGTAGGTGAGACTTCTCCTAATCCTAATCTTTTGAAGATTGATAGAGGCATAAGATTAATATTGGCTCCCAAATCACATAAAGCTCTTCCATAAATTTTTTTACTGATAGCACACGACATAGTGAAACTACCTAGATCTTTTAATTTTTCAGGAAGCTTTTCTAAATAATTGCACTACACTCTTCGCTAAGTGCAACAGTCTCATTATCAGTGAACTTCCTTTTCTAGTTCAAAATATCTTTCATAAACTTTACATAATTAGGCATTTGCTCTAAAGCTTCTACAAAGGGAATATTTACCGTTAATTTCTTAAGAATTTCTAAAAACATGAAAAATTATTTATCCTTTTTGTGTTGCTTCAATCTTTAAGGAAATGGTGGTGGAGGTTTCTCCACAGCAATTTTCGTTGGTGTAAGTCTGGATATTCAAGATCCTTATCTTTTTCTGTATCCACTTTCTCTTTTTCAGTTTCTGTTTCTTTCTGCACTCTTGTTTCCAATTATTTTCCACTTCGTAATTGTATCGCTTTTATTTGTTCTTTTTCTTGATCCTTAGGATTAGGTTCCACAATACCAGGAAAAGTTCCTAATGTTCGGTTATTAAGCACAGTAGCGATATGCCCCAATTGATTTTCAATATTTTTAATAGTAGTTCCATGATTTTGTAATTAATTTCTTTGATTCTGCAATTGTTGAACCATGTTTAATATCATCTCTTCCATAGACAACTTCTTTTCCTTAAATTGAGTGTTACTGTTAAATCCTGGAGGATAAGAAGGTCTATAATTAACATTTCCTTGGTTGGATGAATTTTCTAATGGGTTCACTGGATTGTTCGTCCATTTTTTATTTGTAGAAGAATTATTATTCCAATTAAAATTTGGATGATTCTTCCAACTTGGGTTATAATAGTTCGAATAAGGGTTTTTGGGTCTATTATTAATAGCATTTAAAGTCTTATACAAAGCTTGAACATCCACAAATTGCCCAGATGAATTCTCTTCCATTATAGTAGGTGTTGGAGAAAAATTCAATCCATAATGATCTAATTTCTTTGATATTGCAGCAATCTGCGAAGCTAACATAGATATTACATCAGAATCGTGGATACTAGCTACTCTTTTAGGATTTACCCTTTCAGAGGGCCATTAAAAATTGTTGGTAGTCATCTCTTCTATTAACGAATAAGCCTCATTTTTTGACATTGAAGAACCACCAGTCGCAGCATCTATAATCGATCTAAGTGATCGCACTAATCCATTATAAAAAGTTTAAATTATCAACCAATCTGGTAACGAATGATGAGAGCACTTTCTAAGAAGATCTTTAAATCTCTCCCAAGCTTCATATATCGACTCTCCATCAATCTGACAAAATGATGTTATGTCATTTCTAAGTTTAGCATTCTTGGATGAAGGGATATATTTGGATAGAAATTTATGTGAAAGTTCTCCCCAAGTTCTAATAGATCCAAGTGCTAACGAATTTAACCACATCTTAGCCTTATCCCTAAGTGAAAAAGGAAAAAGTCTAAATCTAGCAGCATCGTTCGAAACTCTATCATATTTAAAGGTAGCACAAAGTTCTAAAAAACTAGCAAGGTGTAAATTAGGATTTTCATTTGGTGTACAACCGAATTGATTTTTTTGTACCATTTGGATAATAGCAGGTTTAAGCTCAAATGAATTAGGAGCTAAATCAGGATTTTAGATAGATAAGTGAATTTCATCTGTTGTAGGATTTGCATAATCTCGTAGAGGTCTAGGTTGGAGCTCATTTTCTATTCCTTGATTGTTTACGTTGTTTTCCATTGTGTCCGGATTTCTAGGTTCTATTCTTAGTTTTCTAATTCTTCTAACAGTGCATTCTGATGTCAGGATTTCTAGGTTCAAATTTATGCATACACTTGAAATCAGTACACGGAAAAACAATTAACTAAATATGAAAATAAGTTGCAATTCCAATAAAAATTTTCTAATAGTCATAATTTGTCTGTTACTCTAATTATGATTCTTGTTTACTCCCCGGCAACGACGCTAAAAACTAGACAGCGACTTTATATATGCTTAAAAATACAAGAATTTAATACTGCTGTTAGAAGATTTAATTCCCCGGCAACAGCGCCAAAAACTTGACAACGACTTTATATATGCTTAAAAATAAAAGAATTTAATACTGCTGCTAGAAGATTTAATTCTTCGGCAACGGCTCCAAAAACTTGACAACGGTTATAGATTCTATAAAGATGTATATATAAAATATTCAATAATGGTAAAGTCACACTTATCAACGCAAGTATACGTATCGCTCAAGTAATACAGGGCTTTAATGGAGTCATAGATATCGATCCCACAGGGAGTAATATTAGAGGCTACGAACTAAGATTTTAGAAAATCAATACTTAATCACAATAATATAATTCAAATTACTTATCTGTCACTAATAGACAATTGAAATAAATATGTAATTTTAATAACTCTTAAATAATTCATGGGAAAGATACGACAAAACTCGGAATTTATATATAAAAGTAAAATCATACAAACTACAACAAATAAATAACACTTATCTTTAATTCCTCCCTAAGCAACTCCTTGAAGTTCCTCTGAATTTTTTCCTTTCTTTACAACACACAGAATTCTTCTTCGAAACGGCAAGGAGGAAGAAATCTCTCTTTCCCTTCATTCTTACAATCTCTCAAAGAATTCCTCACAATCTAACCCTAAATTAAACTCTCTACACACTACACACTCTCCACACTCTCCCAACACTTGCCTTATTTTCGGTCAAAAGCTTCTTTTAATGTTGTAGAAGAGTTTTTCCAAGAGTTGCCTAAGCATCCCTTAAAAAATCGTCCACATTCAATGCACCTGTTGAGATATCCGCCAATCTCGTCGTCGGCAGCCTCGAGGGCGCCGTCTGCGGGCCTTCTAAAATATTTGATCTGGACTCTCGGGAAAATCTCGCCGTCGGTGCCATTGGGCTCGCCGTTGGCGCTCTAGTTCAAATCTTCATATTTTGGCTCTTTTCGCTCCAAATTCGCTCCTTTTTGCATCTTTTTGCTCCAATGACCATAATTCATCATACATGCAACAAAACATCAAAAATATATTTTTTTAAAGTGAAATATCATCAAAATCAGTATAAAATAGGTAAGAAAATCTCAACATATTTTCCTTTGGTTAGATTAGCATAATCCCTTAAAGGTCTCTAATGATGTTCATTTTTATTTCCAGCATTACTTAAGTTACAATCCATTTTGCTAGAATGATTTTTCTCTTTTTATTGTTTTCAAATTTTTCTAATAGTCATTTCTAATTCAGAATCGTAAAGTACTAAGTTTTCAGATCTTATACTACGCATAAACAAAATAAAACAAGTAATTAAAAATAAGCAACACACTTAAACAAGAAAATGTTCAAACTAAACTATAAATACTCCTTTTTTATATTTAAAAAAAAATAAAATAACTAATACTTTCTGTTCGATCCCCGCAAAGACGCCAAAAACTTAATGTGCGGAAACTTGAAATTAAATTAATCATAAATATGCAATGTAACCCAAACAATAATGTAACTTTAATGAAAAAAATTTATCTTTAAAACCTCTTTTAAACTCTCAATTCCCTTCTACATATAACATAAGTATACGTATCGTTCAAGTAATATATGGCTCTAATAGAGTCATAGATATTGATCCCACAGGGAAGCTGGAAATATATATAAGCTGGCTATTAATATTCTATTCTTAAATTAAAATAAAAATAAAAATAAAGTAAAGTATAAAGTTTGAAGTTAAACTACTCAAGTGAAATGCTACTAATTATGGAGATGTACGACTACAATAGTTAAGTTAAACTAGATGCAAAACTTTCAAAAGTAAAATTATTGAAATAAAACAAAGGTTTTTGTTGATGAGAAGTTCAAGTATGAGAAATCACTCTTCCCCTTTATAATGAAAACATGGCTTGTGAAGAATTGAAATCATTTGAAAAATATATTTTTTAAGAAAATTATTTTATGCCAAATAGGAGCAATCCTATTCTCTACTTTCTTTCGAGCACTATAAAGAACATTAACTAATCCAGAGTTTGGTCCCTAATTTTGTGGTTAGGCTAGGAGGAAACTGGCTATCACTCTAGAGCTCCCACTACTCCCTCACTTGAGGGCTAACATGTTCGCATTAGTTTCTAATCAACTGAACCAAATTGAGGATTCTAATCTGTCACTTTAAAATCTTTCAATTCTACATCAAACGAAGTATATTTCCCTATTTATTTGCACCCAATCCCATGGATGACATACTCTCCCATGAAATTAAATGTGATTCTCTCTTTGTTGTAGAAATCATATCCCCTTTTTAGAACATATGTTTCTCTACATATTTTAACAATTCAATTGGTCAGATCAAAAAGTAAATGAAGATTAGAGTTCAAATCATCCCAAATTATTGATATTTAAAACCGCAGAAAACAAAATCAATTTTTCACAAAACCATTTCTTCAAAGTAGGGAGAAGGATAAAGAAGACTAATCAGAATTTATAAGAAAGATACGATAAAACACAGATTTCATATATAAAAAACAAGTTTACAAATAAAAGAAATGAAAAATACAACTTATCTCACAATCCTTCCCAAGAAAATCCCTAGAAGTTCTCTCAAAGTCTTTCTCTCTTTACAAGCACTCTCAATTCTCTCTTAGAAGTGTAATGAAAAAGAAATCTCTCACTTTCCCTCTCCTCTTACAACTCTAGAAGACAATCTCCATGCCCTTGACTTTCTCCCTCTATCTCTCCCTCTTAGTTCTCACGCTATCTATTTCCCCCCTAAAGTTCTTTCCAACTTGATTTTATTTTGGGCTACCTCCTCTGAAAAGAATTTCAATTTCCCTCCAAAATTCAAAAGTCAAACATTTGAATTCAAAAGATGTGCCTATTTGATCCAAGAGTCAAATCCTTTCAAATTAGAACCTTCCAAAGTGTCTAGATGCATTGAATCACTCCATGGGGTGTTTAGAACAAGTGTCCTTTTGAAAATTCACGCAAAATTTATCTCAAACTACCTTAATTTGAAAAAGTCTCACCTGGCGCATCATGAGCCGATTTGGTACATCATGCGCCCAATTGATCTAGCGCATCATGCGCCAAACCCCAAAATTAGTTGTTTTTGCTCCAAATTTTGCTCCTTTTATCATCTTTGCTATAAATGCCTAAAAATGATATACCTGAAACAAAAACACAAAAATACCCTTCTTTAAAGTGCAATATCACCAAAAATAGGCATAAAAAGGGCACTTAAAACTGTATATTATTTTTGTATATCATGTTTCCTGAGGTCTATTGCTAAGTGCGTTAGCAGTTTGTCTCAGTTGATTTTTTATATTTCTAATTGCAGCACTAGGATTATTATTCCAGTTGAAGTTAGGATGGTTTTTACAACATGGGTTGTAATAATTTGAATATGGGCTATTAGATCTATTGATAGCATTTATAGTTTCCATTGAAATATGAGAATCAATCATTTGTCCTAATGAATTTTCTTCAACCATTTGGGATGTTGGAGAAAAATTCATTCCAATTTGGTCTATCTTCTTATATAATGCAGCAACTTGATATGCAATCATTGAAATAGCATTGTTATCATGAATATTGACTACCCTCTTGGGATTTACCCTGTCAGAAGGTCATTGAAAATTATTTGTAGTCATTTCTTCAATTAATGAGTAAGCTTCGTCAAAGGGTTTATACATTAATGAATCTCCAACAACAGCATCTATAATATATCTAAGGGATCCTAATAACTCGTCATATAAAGTTTGAATGATTAACATGTCTGGCAAAGCATGATGTGAACACTTTCTAAGGAGTTGCTTAAATTTTTCCTAAGCTTCATCTATAGACTCTACTTCATGCTGAGTAAAAGAAGTAATATCATTTCTAAGATTCACAGTTTTAGAAGGTGGAAAATATTTGGACAAAAAATTTTTAGCTAAATCTTCCTAAGTTTTAATAGATCCAAGAGCTAACGAATTTAACCACATCTTAGTTTTATCCTATAATGAAAAAGGAAAAAGTCCATCATTTGATATGCCAACATATTTAAATGTAATACACAGTTCTAAAAAACTAGCTAAACATAAATTGGGATCCTCATATGATGTTCCTCCAAACTGATTATTTTGCACAATTTGTATAAACAAAGGTTTAAGTTCAAATGAGTTAGCCTCTACAACAAGAGTTTGAATGCTTAAATGAATTTCATTTACTGTAGGGTTCACATAATCCCTTAAAGGTTTTTCTAAATTATGATGTTCATTTTCAGTAGTTTGAATTTCAATATTTTTTGCGATGTGTTTGTCATCTCTTGAGAATTGTGATGTCTTCTTTGTTTTCGAATTTTTCTAATAGCCCGTTCCAATTCAGAATCGTAAGATGCCAAATTTTTAGATCCAGAACTGCGCGTAAACGATGTAAAAATTGCAAAAAAAAAAATTAGAACACCGAAAATGAAAATATTTTTTTGAATTAAATTTTTTTTTTGGGTTTTTTGATTTTTTTCTAAATTTTTAATTTTAAAAACTACAATTCAAATAAAAATGTAAGTTAAAAAGTTCCGCCACAATCCCTGACAACGGTGCCAAAAGCTTGATCCAACCTGCACTTACGTGTTTTTTTAATCTTCTTAATTTTGCTAGAAAATGTCTCAATTTGTATCTAGCAGCTAGTGTGAACACTTGCAATGATTTATAAATTATATAATATATTTTCACACTATGGGTACTATGCAAGTATACGTATCGTTTCAAGTAATATAGGATTTTGTTTAAAAACTTCAGTATCGATCCCACAAAAAATGTTGTAACTCTTAAAATTAACTTACAGTAATTCTACTTAAATTACAATTTAAAAGGTTAAACGATTTAAATTGATATGCTTACCAAAAATCACTACTAAATGAGCTTAAAAAAGAAACAACTAAATATAACAACTTAACAAAATATAACAACAAGTTTGGATAATATGTAAAAGAACATTTCTTCTTGCAATGAGATTTTAATCTATGTAGGATTCAAAAGATTTAATACAACATTGAGGTATTCTAATAAAGAGAAGCATACCTTATTCTTTACCCCTTCCCGGTGCTTTCAAAGAACATTAGCTAAATTAAGGTTGATTCCCTAACATCTCGACTCCACATCAGAGTTATCTATCCTCTCACTTCTAGATGACTCTAGCCTGTCATTATAATGACCGAATCCCAGCATCAGAGTACTAAACCTTAAGCCAAACTGATAAGAATCTAACCTATCACTCTAGATCTAACCAATTTTACTCCCATCAAAACTTATCTCCCTATTTATTTGCACTTCCCCTTAGGTGATTGTCATAACTCTATCTACAATGAAGTGTGGTATCCACTAGTTGGGTGAAATCATAGCCCTACCAGGTCATTATGTTTCTCAACATATTTTAACCTCACAAGTGGCTAGTTTGTAAAGTAAATGAAGATTCTGTGAAAATACCATCACAATTTTTAAAAGTAAAAAAAAAATCTTGAAATCATTCTCATCCTACAATATTAAGTCCCATATGCAAGAAAAAAGAAAGGGATCTGCTCATAATTCATGGAGGTTAAACAAAAAAAAAATATTTGCATTGAAATCCAAGTCTTAAAACTCAAACACAAATATAAGGTACCTTATGTTTTCTCCCCAAGCAAACTTCTGGAGTTTCCTCTAAAAAATCTCTAAACTTTTTCACACTAAAACACACTCACACTGACATTTGAACACAAAATATGAAAAACCTAACTCACTATTGTCGCCCAATTGAAATTTCAGGCTCCAAAAGGTCTCTAAACGTGGACAAATCCTTTTCATTCAATAGAAAACAAAAAATAACCAAGGGTTGCTTCAATCACCTCTCCAAAATTCCACCAAATTCGATGTATCTTCTAGAAAGGTGGTTACTGGAGCTATAGTGCCCTTCTGGCCCGTTGGTGGCGCTATTGCGCCACACAAAAGTTACCATTTTTGCTCCATTTTTTCCTAATTTTCTCTAAATGTCCATTTCATACACCTGCAACCAAAAACATATAAAATATCTTCCTTTAAAGTGCAATATCATAAAAATGTACATAAAAGACTTTATAAAACATGCACTAAAAACATGTTATTTTAAGGTGGATCAGCGATCACTTAAGGGAGCGCAAATAAATAAAGAGATAATTTTTTGATGAGCGTAGAATTGATGTTTCTAGGGTGACTAACTAGATTCTTTTCAAAATAGGTTTAGAGTTTGATCGTAAGGGTCACTAGTTGGTTTTATAGAGAGGGCACACTGAGTAATCTAGAGGTGAGAGTCTAGAATCTATTCATCACTACTACACAAGCTGATAAAAAACTCTAAATTAGTCAATGTTCTTTGCTAGCACCGAGAGGGGGTAAAAAATAGGAATACTCCTATTAGTCACAATACATCATCATATTTTTACTCATTCAAATCCTACCTAGATTAATATCTCATTGCAAGGGGAAAGATCTTTACATATTATTCAAACTCGTTAGAATTACTTTTATTAAGCAATTAGATATAGTTATTTTTATCTACTTTAATTTAGTCTTAACTATTGTTATCATTTCATTTTTATTTAAATATGCAATTTAGATCGAGTTTGCATTCGGGTTTAGCAAATCATTTTAAATAGTCAACTATCCTCCTGAGATCGATACTAGGGCTTTTAAAGAAAATCCTACATTACTTTAAACGATATGTATACTTGTGTATTACCTCTGGTGTGAAGTATTATTACTTATTTTTCATATCATCGCATTTATTCACACTAGCCGCTAAATATAAATTGGGTCAAATTTTTTGCAATATTTTGGAGGTTAAAAATACAAGTAATTGTGGGTCGGGTTAGTATGCATATTATAAACTAATGTGTTTTAATTTATACAATTATGTATGAATTATTTTGTTTGAATATAATGTGTTGTCAGACATTTGTATATACATTAATAGTGAATAAACATTTATATTAGGTTAGATATTTACTTTTATATTATGTAATTCTTATATTAAGAAAGAAAAAAAATCAAAAGAATTGATCCAATGATGCTAAAATTGATCTAATATATGGTCAACCAGACTTTCAAACTGATCCAATATACTAAAAGAATTGCAAACTTATTGTCAAATTGATCCAACGATGCTAAAATTGATCCAATATAATGTCAAAAGGATTGCAATCATACTGTCAAACAGACAGGCTTGACGAGACAGACCCAACGATGCTAAAATTGATCCAATAGAAGCAAAATCAAGCTTAATCAAGCCATCCAATCTCATTTGAAAGTTTTTCGGGCATATTTGGAAGATCAAATGAATTTCGAACTTAACAAGAATATAGTTGAATTGAGTGTCTTGATAAGACAAATTCAAAAAACCCAAGATCGTCAAATTCTGACGTCATAAATGCACTGGATTGTCCATTGGATGTCGTCTGATCAAAGGGATCTCTCAGGACCATCTAATCAGAGTGATTGAAATTCATTCATTATTTGCAACTTGAACTCTATAAATAAAGACTTACCCCACTCTTGAGCGGGCATCGAGTGTTTGAAGCCTAAAGAAAACAAAAAGTTTGGAGAAGCTGAAGTCCAACATCACTTTTTTACTGTTGTCGTTGTCGCCAATCACCATCGCTTGTTGCCCACTCCTTGTGACGAAGCAACACACAAAATAATCTATGAAGCGACACATCATGCCAAACGTTGTGCCAATGCGGAGGAAGATGGTGCATTAATGCCCCAATTATTGCTCATCTTTGTGAACACTCCCTATTGCGAGGCCATAAGTCCTTCCGTGCACTGATGTTGTAACTTGAGAGGTTGGTAACCCTTTTCCTCTCATGGGACAAGGGATCATACATATAATCACGAGTTTATAATAGATTTCTTCAATTGGATCAAACATTGTAAATATGAAGGTTTGGTGTTATATATGTAATTATATAAAAGTTATATGATATGCATGGAAACACCCTTAATAAAAAATAAAAAAATAAAGAGTAGCCCTAAACAAGTCTTAACTTTAATCTTAATATCAAGAAAAAGGTCTTTCTTTATTAACTTAAAAATGACATATATTTAAATGCATGGATTTATGATGCTACAATACGTTTAAAATAATTATAAAAATTTAGATATTAGACATTAAATACAAGAATAATTGTGTCAAGTTTATTTAATGGTACGTTTAGGACAGCTTTTGGGTTTCAGGATAAGCTGTTTATTTTAAAATCTGGCCCGCGGACCCGCTACAGGGGTTGACCGGTGACCTGCATTTAACGTAAAAATTCAAATATAGTTTTAGATAAACTTACGAAATGCAAACCAAGTTGACGCTACATTTACAGCGAAATGCTCGCCGCGTTTATCTCCGTGTTGCTACAGTAAAGTTACAGGGACTGGCCGTTGAAATCCGCCCAATAAACAGATATAAGAAGAGAATACTTCACTGCCAGCTAGCTTCCTCAATTATTAAGGGTAAAAAAAATAAAAATAAAAAAACTTAAAGAGTGGAGTAGGAAGGTGCTCCGGAAGTTCTTTGGTGCGGGAGAGAGGGGGAGAGAGGGCGAGATGCTGCGTGCCTTGGCGATTTTAGCATGCATTTGGGCTTGGGAAGCTGGTTCTGTCAATGGAGACACAGATGCGGATGACGGTGAGTTTTTTAAGTTCTCAGCAGCTTTTTATGTCTGATTTCGAGTTCTTTGATGGATTTGGTGGCAGCGGTGCGCTTTTCATACTCTGTCCTGCATGTTTGGTTATTGCGAGCCGTAAGACAGTGTTCTTTTGTGGGCTTGAAGATTATATTGGATTCTTCATTTTTAACATTAGGCGCCGCTTTTGTTTTTGTTTGTTCTGGATATTGTAAAGTAGACAATGACAGCATGGAGTAGGCTTCTTGATGGTTTTTCAAGGGAATGGATGATCAGTAGCAGAAGTTTTATTTTTTCTAACTTGGCCACGACTAGATCTTCCTGATCCTAAGCTGGTTATTGGCTACTGTTCGGATTCTTGTCATTGTTAACTCCAGCAGAAATTTCGTTAGTTGTGAATCTTGTTTATCCATGGATATTGTTAACTTTTTAAACACGATTTAAGAGATGAAACGGTGTGGACAATTGCATCTGTTAAAACGCTGGGCAAACCGGCAACTGCTTAACATATCTATTGATTTCTTATGTTATTGTCTGTTTCATGTGCAGTATCTGCTCTCAATGTGCTCTACAGCAGCATGAACTCACCGGGTCAGCTAACGGGATGGAATGCAAGCGGGGGTGATCCCTGTGGGCAATCATGGAGGGGCGTCAAATGCTCTGGTTCAGCTGTTACAGAAGTGTGGGTTTGAGTTTTTTTTTTAATCTTTTTAATCGAGTAAATTCTCTTTAGAGAATTTTTTTGCTTTACTTGATACAATTTTTTTTTTTTTTTTGTATTTTTCGTTAGGAAGCTGTCAGGATTAGGATTAAATGGTAATTTGGGGTACCAGTTGGACAAGATGAAATCCCTAATAGAGCTGTGAGTCCTCGGACTGCTTATTTTCATTTATATTGCGTTGTTGTTACTGCTGTCTTTCTCTGATAGTTAAATGTAATGACTGATGCAGGGATCTCAGCAATAATAATCTTGGAGCTGGGAATACTATCCCTTACAATCTACCACCGCACCTACAGCAGCTGTATGTGATAATTTAGATGTTCTCAGTAATTGTTGAGTTATTTTCCAATGACGTATGCAATCCACAGAAATCTTGCTCAGAACCAATTTAATGGAGGCATCCCATATTCCATATCGCAGATGGCTGCTCTTCAGAAACTGTGAGGGTGTTTGTGGTTTTCATACATTCTCTCTCTCTATCTGTCCAAGAAAAAATGGTTAAAAATCCATTTACTAACAAAAAGTTTTCTGTTCAACTTAGGAATCTTGCACATAATCAACTGCGGGACTCTTTGTCTGATATGTTTGTAAACCTAGTAAGCCTTGGGACCATGTGAGTATATTAGAATTTCTCTCTTAGTATAAATGGCTGTTTAAGTTTTCTTAATAGACGGGACATGAAAATTTTGGACAGTTAACTTAAAATTATGTGCTTTCTCATCATGATGCAGTGACGTAGCTACTTTCACTCTAACTTTTATTATGTTTAAATACAATCTAGAATTATACAGACCTGTTATGATGCCATCCTGATTTCTCATGCTATGGCAGGCATGCTGGTATGTCAAATCTCAATGACAAGCAAAAAAATGTTTGCAAATTTATCCCATCTGTTTCCTATGTTTGTTACCCATTAAAAAGCTACTGTTCGGCAGTTTCAATATTTTGGTTGATAAAAATGTCACCTTTATCCTTCAACAAGCGAAACATTTTTAACAAGAAAAATTTATTCCATATTAACATTCGATGTTAATATAGCTTCTATTAATTAACTTTTCATTTGGAGAATTCATCTATTACAGGGCATCATCTATTTGGTTTTTTAGGTTTTTTGTTTAGCCATTGTTGCTTTTTTTTCATTGTGTATATGTCTTATATTGTGCAGGGACCTCTCTTTTAATTTCATTACAGGTGATCTTCCTGAAAGTTTCAGTTCCTTATCAAGTCTCACAATTCTGTAAGATGCTGCTTAACAATTATAATGCGTGTGATTATGTTTACCTTAAAAGTTTCAGATTGTTCATTGAGTTTAATTTCTGACAGATATTTGCAAAACAACCAGTTTACAGGCCCTATTGATGTACTTGCTATTCTCCCCCTTAATGACCTGTAAGTTCTCTCAGTTTCTATTATAATGCTAGATTTAAGGAAAATTTCCATGTAGTATCATGAATAATATGCATATTGATGTTCCTCAGTAATGTGGCAAATAATCGATTCACCGGATGGATTCCTAACCAATTGAAGGGAATTGATAATCTTAAGTAAGTTTATCTCTTATGTTGTTCTGCCAGATAACCAATTAGCTGTTCGAATGTCTGAGATTGGATATAATTGACTATTTTTAGGACTGATGGTAACTCCTGGAATTCTGGACCTGCCCCACCGCCACCTCCATATACCTCACCACCAGGAATACCTTCTAACCCTGGTCAGGCTCAGGGATCAGGTGGCAGCAATAATCCATCTGATGGTGGTGGTAAAAGTTCTGGTATAGGTGGGGGAGGGATAGCTGGTATCGTCATATCTATTCTTGTTGTCGGTGCTGTAATTGCTTTCTTCTTATTGAAGAGGAAAACAAGGAAATTTTCCAGGGAAGATCATCTTGAACAAGATCAACCTTTTGCATCTCTAGCTTCCAATGGTATTAATGTTAACCCATTTGTCAACATTGATATGCTTATGCATTTAGCTAATCAGGTGGTTTAGTTTTAAGAGATTTAAAATATTTCTAAACCCAATTGCTTTTTGGTCATTTATGTTTTTTTTTGGTTTTGTATATGTGAAGCACTAAAGTGTTATTGTTTGAATCTACCATTCATTATTGGTTATAAAACAATTGATGTTGAATGAAAGAAGATAAATATAGGATCATTTATAAATTTGGGATAAGCATAATTTATTAGTTCATATGACTTCATTAGGAAGTTTGATGTGCCAATTTGGCCTCCAATTGGCCCTCTTGTTTGCAAGTCTGTAAAATTAATTTGTATATATAATTTATATGTCAAGTTACAGATTACACATTGGTATTTCTTGCATAATTGTGTGCGTGTCTATTGTGCTTATGGTGGTAAATGAATGAATATTACAATGCTCAACCTTCCATGAAAATGGATTTGTTTTTACATGTGATATTTGCAATAACATGTTTAGCTTTGCAAATTTTATACAAGTTAATTCTTTGGAAGTGCTTTCTTTTTATCATTCTGTGATTCTATAGTACTCTTTTTCATGAATTATTGCTGTATCAATTGTGCATGTGGTGATAAATGAATGAATATAACATTGCTCAAACCTTCCATGAAAAGGATTTGTTTTTACATGTCATATTTGCAATAAAATGTTTAGCTTTGTAAATTCTAGATTAGTTCATTATTTGGAAGTCCTTTTCTTATAATCATTCTGCAATTCTATAACTCTTTTTTCATGAATTATTGTTTGGATAATGTTTATAAAACTATCCCAAAGAGGTAATTGGGCTACATTATTGTATCTATATTGGGTTACTATAAGCTCAATTTAGTGCCATGAGCAATAGTAATTACTTCAAGTCACGAATTATTCAACAACATCGTGCTATTTTTTGTCACTTATTCTAGAAAGTGTCGGCTCCAAAAATTTGACGCCCACAAATTGCTTTTGGTTGAGTTGAGAGAGCTTTAAGGGTCAAATTTTCAAAAGACAAATGTAATAGTAGATAAAACACTGCCCAGAGATTTCACCCTCATTTTGTGAGGGCTTTTTGATTTTAGGCATAAGGTTTTTCATAGACGCAAGAACCTATTTTTAATTACTCATCCTGATTACAGGAGAGTACTTTCAATTAAGATTAGTCATTAAACTTTGAATATATAACATGTAATAGCAACAAACATTGTTTTAAGTTATAAAATTTATCACCTAAAAACTTAAAGCGGATGGCGGGGGAAATGATAACGAATTTGATCAAGATCTCATTGTTCTGTCATCCCATGTCTTTGGGGTCCTTGATCTACTTATTTAGAGGAGTCACTCGCAATTTGTCTAAGATTCTTGTCTGCAATTTGTCTAAGGAGATAAATTTAAGTCGATTTTAGCTGACATAAAGCTTTATGCTAATTAGTTGTACTCTTATGTTTCACAACTCAATGGGTAGAAGTCATTAGGGAACATACGGGCTGCCACCAAAACCACAATATAATAGCAACATTTGGCGACAACCATTTGGTCAAATGGTTTTAGTTGTAGCTGCTACTTTATCGTGGCATTTGACTGCAAAACATCCAGATAGAAGATTTGAGTCACGTCCTTACTGGCATGAGGTTGTTTTGATTGTTGATATAATTATTCATTCAATGTAACATTCACTCTTTGTGGAGTCAATCAGAAAATTTTCTCCCTTGAAAAATTGTTGCGGATGATGGATGTAGTTTATGTCTTAAATGATTTAATTTTAAATTTGTTTTTTTGTTTATTGCTTTGAAAATTTGATTTTAAAAACCTTAATTTAAAAAGTGATCAATTCGGTTGAGATTTTCAGTCAAAATGGCGATCATCGAGAAGTTGACATCTAAAATTTTTTGCTTAAGATTCATTTGAAGTTTGTCACATTTGATTTCTTTAGAATGATAGTCATGTCGACTTCAAGTCTTAATAATGAGGATCGGACTAGGCTATTAAAACTTGCAAATTATCATATTTTTGATTTGGACGTAGTTGAAACTTAATAGACTCGTCAACTCCAGTTCTTAAAAGGAGAAAGATTGAACTAGTTGAGTGAGACTTACAACTTTGCCTTATAGATAAGGTAGCCCGATTGATTGATTTTAGAATGTGAAATATTTGACTGTAAGTTTGGCCTTAACACGCACAACATTTTTAAGATATTCATAAAATATTTAGAATTTTAGTTGGAGCTCATGTGGGTTTGATTTTGCTAATACACATGCATCTTAATACATTATACTCATACATTTGAAATAATATATTGCAGCAATGAAGTATTTTGAAATGTAAGTGTAAGATTTGAAATTATCCAAACTTAGCTAATATAAATCAATACTTCATTGTTTAGGTGGATATTCATAGCTTGAAAGCATTAGAACCATTGAATTTGAGGCTTGTTATCTGAATTAAAATAGCCCTGAATTTTATGAAAGTTTGAAATCATTTTGAAACAATGAAAGTTCACTTGGATATTATATTATTGGATCACATGCACAAATTTTGGGCTTCAAAAGGTACGCATTCTGTTTGCTTACAAATTGGAATTGCAAATTCGGTGGCGAGTTTTTCCAAATTTAAAAGGTTCATGTTTGAATTATGTTTTAACCCCTTAAGAGCCTAGTTTTGGAAAACTCAATTTTGGATCAATTTTCAAACCCTATGAGCCTAAATTTAAAATGCTCAATTTTGAGCTGATTTTAAAACCCTAGGGGCTTAAGTTTGAAAAACCATAATATTTAAATATTTTCAAGTCCAAAGGAGCCTAAATTTAAAAACCCAACTTCAAATACTTTCAAGCCGTAAGAGCCTAAGATTTTTTTTTCTAAAGCTCATATTCAAATTATGTTTAGAAATCAAACGCTTCATCTTTTAAATTTTTTTATATTCAAATAATCCAAAACTTTAAGTTTTTTACAAGTTCAAATCACCCAAAATTTTGGCAGCCTCCAGACATCAATCCATGTTACGGGGCATTGGGAGAATGTCAATCTTCCCAACTGTCTTAAAAGACTCGCTGGTCAGTGTGGTGAGACATTGTTGTCGGTGAGCAAAAATATGTATTTTAACCCACATTCTTAAAAAACGTTATAAGCGTTCAATGGTCTTGCAGAAGAATTAAATCATACGAAAACATTTCCCCAAATAGGTATTTTATTTTTTCTGAACGATATTTAATTCCTAACGACAGATACTCATGTTGCCAACGATGGGTATTTTAAATCTCTTAAATTTATAGATAAAATTCAAACAAGTCACAATTACCCCTCCCACACCCATTTTATACCTTTTGCAAGTGAGATTGGCACGACTGTGATAATCGGCGATGAAAAAACAAAAAACAAACAGAAAATATTTTTTCTGATTTTATATATATATATATATATATATATATATATATATATATATATATATATATATATATATATATATATATATATATATATATATATATATATATATATATATATATATATATATATATATATATATATATATATATATATATATATATATATAATGTATTCAAATGGAACAAGGGGCTGTTTGACGGCTTGGATGGGAAGTAAAAGAAGGTTCGGTTCTGTTCCCACTTATTTTAATTGATGCTTCTTCTTTTTCACAAACACTAACCTCAATATCTTTTTTTCTTTAACTCAATCGCCTATGCGAATCTAATAACTGATATTAGTACATGACGTTTAGCCTAATTTAATATAATTTAATTATGAAACAAAATAAGTTGTATGATTGAAACACCGAAGCTTTACTATTGTGAACTTTCCTCGATTCAATCCAAAATTTTCTTTTTTCTATACTTTCAAATTTTGATTTTAAATTCATAAATAATAATTAATACTATTCAATTAAATATGCAATATAAAAATAATGTAATAAAGCCCTAACATTCCTAAAAGCATTCGATTTTGGCACTTGCATGATGTCTTCTTCTCTCATTGTAAAACTCACACATCTCTTCTGCTTGAAACCACACACAATGGCTCTTTCTTCTTCCCTTGCATGGTTCTCGTATTTCTTCATGCAAAACTGCACAGTGCTACTCCTACGCAAGGCAGTCTGCCTCTTCTTCCTTCAATTGAGACTTCTCCTTCCAAACCCTAAGCATACACAGAGAACTTTTCCGTCTCCACCTTCGCACATTATGAATGCACAGCTCACCTCTCATCTTCCTCTTCATTTGAAACATTTTCCCCGCACACGGCACTGCTTGCACAGCAGTAATGCACGCAAGTTTTGGCTAGGTTGCACATGCAAGGAACGAAATTGCGCTCTTGCTCACTTCTATTCCTCTCGCTCGCTCGTTCTCTGTTTCTCGCTAGGTTCGTTCTTTCTGTTTGAACGAAATGGGATAAATATTTCGTTTTAATTTCCCAAGTGCGTTCATTTGTTTTTAATGACACATATAATTTATTTTTTATTATTACTTTTTTTTTTTTAGTTCACTGAAATTTAAAACTGGTTATCACAACTTTGTTGGGGCGTGCACCATGTATAACTCTAATTTTGGAATAACACATACCAATATTATTTTCATTACGTTAGTTAAGTGTTGGGCATGTAGCATTTGACATGGAGATTGAGAGCTTTTTGAAATGTTCGTGCTAATAGTTACCTGTACGATTCATAATCAATTCATCTAAGATGTGCATTTGATTTTTTTGCAATTGAAATTTATTCAATCATATACTTGAAAATTTCGTAGTTTTCATTGTCCGCGTGTATATCATGCAAATTGTTGTATTCAGACTGCCACATGTATAACACAAATTACGTCATGGTTATGTTAAACCAAGTCAGTTTTGTAAAATGCTGTAAGGCGGTGACAAACAGGTTTCGGTTCAATTCTGGGTATTCTGAGAACTTTTGAATACTCTTACAAAGTTACTTCTAAGATTTTGTGAAATGTTAGAGAAGCTTTTCTAAGTTTGTTTTAACTTAATTGTATGAACATTTCTTACTAGCTTTTGAAAGTTTTTCTTAACTCAAATGTGTTCTTGCAATGTGCTATGTCAGAGCTGAAGTCCATTAATTTAGCATCTGCTGTTGACACAGCAATGTTCAAATCCGCAACTGATGCAACGACATTTCAGCCAACTTCTGCCAGTCTTAAATTCCCTCCTACGAGTAGGCAAAATAAGTCATATGAAGAAGATGAGCTGTCTAAAAGGATGCCAGTGATGAAAGAAAAAGCGGCTCCTATTCGTAAAACCATGTATTCAGTAGCAGACCTGCAGCTGGCTACAAATAGCTTTAGTATGGATAATCTTATTGGTGAAGGTTCTCTTGGACGTGTATACAGAGCTCAATTTGCTGATGGCAAGGTATTGTTTCTACCTAAAACTGCAGTTTCTCTCATTTCCTACTTTTTGAAGTTCTGGAAGTATTTACCTATTAACACACACACAGCCACGCACACACATACACGACATACATATTTGTGTGTGTGTATATATATAAATAGATTAGTAGGTAGAAATTTCTCTATAAAAAAAGTCGATTTCCTTGACTCTCGTTTGTTGTTGAGCGCTTTGTATTTGTTATTCAGGGTTAAAATTTTAGAAGACAGATTTGATTGTAGATAGAAAACTACCCAGAGATTTAGCGCTCATTTTTTGAGGACTTTTTGATATGGGGTTCGAGATTTCCCATATACCCAAGCTCCTAAGTTTAATTATTCCTCCCTATAACGAGAGATCACTTTTGATTAAAGCTTGTCATTTAGCATTAAATATCCAACATATAGTAGCAACAAATTTGGAGTTTTAGATTTATCAATTTTATCACCTTGAGCTTAAAACGAATGTTGATGAAATGATGACAAATTTGATCTAGATTCTATGGTTCCATCGTTCTTGGTTGTTTTAGTCTCTAATCTACTTAGTCAGAGGAGATAGACGACCCAACTCAAGTGAAAGATTTTTATAAGCAATCACGAGTTTCATCGTCTAAGGGAACCTTATAGATCATCGGTGTATGGTCTAAGGGAACAAATTTAAGTCGATTTTAGCTAAAAAAATGTTTTGTGTCAATTAAATGTATCATATGGTTCATAACTTAGGGCCCGTTTGGGGCAACTTATTCGGGTGTGGTGGCGTTTTGAAAACGTAGTCGCGATGGTTGGAAACACGTTCGTTGGGCGTTTTTAAATCGCCGCGACGTGCGGTATTTTATTTGTGCTACGGAGTCGCACGCGGGGCAGGGTATGTGTTCGACGTTCGCGACTGGCGTTTAGGGCTCGAATTCCTCCCATGCCCTTGGGTGATCTCTCTCGCGCTCTCCCTCGCCCTCTCCCCGATCTTCTCCCTCGCAAACATCGATTCGATCATTCCTCTGGTGAGATTTATGTGTTGCTATGCTTTCTGGTTGGTTAAATGGCTCGATCTTCGCCTTGCAATCTTCTCCCTCTCCCTCCCTCTCCCCGATCTTCTCCTTTGCCCCCAATAGTTTTACCAGACAGGGGCAGGAATGTCATTTATACAGCTATAACTGTCAATAAACTATTCTGAATAAACCACCACAAACAGTAAACCAACTTATTCTGATAATCTGCATATCATCAGATTATCAGAATAATCTGCATATCATCAGATTATCAGAATAATCTGCTTATCAGCAGATTATAAATAATTAACAGTTTCCCCAAACATATCCTTAAAGGGTAAAATTTAGGAAACATACGGGCTGCGATTATAATCGTAATATAATGATTTCATTTGACAACAACCACCCGATTAGAGTGCTTTGGTCGTAACTGCTATTTTTTTTGACTTGTTGGGTCAAACAACGCGGACAAAAGATTTAAGTCACGTCCTTACTGGCGTGAGATTGCTTTGGTTGTGAATATTGTGATATATTCAATCTGAAGTCAATTAAAAGTTTGTCACCCTCAATAAATTATTACGGATTGCGAATGAATATTGATTTTAACTTTAAGTTATTGATTTTAACTTGAATATTTTAATTTTTTGCTTAAAGTGTTTAGCTATTTGATTTTAATTTAAGTGTTAGTTTGATATTTTAAGAACTTGTTTTGAATATGGATTTAAAATTTGACCCCTCTGGTTGATGTTTTAGGTCAACACGGTCATCATCGAAGATTTGATTGCTTGAATTGAACCTTGTTGACTTTGTATCTTGCTAGTAAAGAATTGGGCTTAAGATTAATATATGACTGAATTAAACCCTTATCAGCTCTATCCTGCTTACATAAGATCAAGCTCATACATGTATTATTTAATTTATTAAAATTGTTTTAAAACTTAACTTTGAAAATATAGTTTTCTGGTTGACATCTTTATCAATGATGGACAGTGTGGATGTGCCACTAATTTAATTATTTACGCAAGCGTACTCTTTCGAATCTGAGTTGTCGATCCCATAAGGAACAATGTGAATCCAAAACAGGACAATGTTCTAATCCATTATATTCGTTCTTAGTTTAAAATTTTCAAATATTCAAGTTATGCTATCAATCATACTGCAATAATCTAAAATTACTCCTACAGAAAAATTCTAACTACGCTATGTGAATTAGTTGTACCAAGTGCTTAAGTTATTTTTCTTTGCAGTGATAAAGTGGAGTGTAGATGTGTAAGAAATGTGAAATAAGATAAAGTTAGTGACAAATAAAAGTATAAATTTTCTTTACCCTCTTTCGATTGTATAAATAAGCTTGGTTAAAGAGGTCTTATTTCCTTAAGTCCTACTTTGAACCAAATGAAGTCTATCTCCTTATTTATTTGCATCTCTCTATAGTGTACTTTTGTTTCATACCCTATAGTTCAACATGATTTCCTAGTTGTCCATGTCATAGCTCTTCTGAGTCCTTATGAGTTCACAACGCATTTTAACAAATCAATTGGCTAGATAGAAAAAAATTAAACTAAGCGCAGAAGGAAAATCATCACAATTTGGATTAAGGGGAATTTCAACATTCAAACTCACATTCTTACACATCTAATACATCGCCACAAGGAAAATCAAGAAAGTTTACTCAGATAACCTGGATAAACACAACAAGAATGCATTGATACAAAGAGATTCAACATGCAAAAGCGTTTCAGAAAATTACAAACCCAAAAAATAAATGTACTTCTCTCTTCCTAAATTTCTTTTAAGAATGCTCCACCAAAGTTTTTACTTTTCTCTTGCAAACTCTTTAGTCAAGCACTCACAAACAAAGCAAGTCACTCCCCTTAGGCTTGCTTTCACAAGCCTAGAACAAGCCTATGAACTCTCACAATAATGGAGGAAAATCTCTCCCAAGACTCCCTCTCTAACCTCTAATGATACTCTTGAATATTTTCTTCCCCCCATTCTTCTCTAGGTCCTCTTAATAACTCCCTGAAAATTGCCTTGGTTCGCCCAAGAGATGCCACGAACAGGTGGCTCGAACATCCCAAAATCGTGCAGAATTCGGTACTGGCGCTAGTGGTTTGTGCAAAATTGTGCAAAATTGCATGACCTTGGCCTTCAGCATTGAGGCCTTGACGCTAGTGGTTGGCAGCTAAGTGCCAACCTCTTGGGTTACCTTTGCTTGTGTGGCGCCATGGCCTTGGCCTTCAGGGCTGGGGTCTTGGCGCCTAGTGGTTTGTGCCTAAGCGCCAACCTCGCTGGTGGTCATAGCTTGGCTGGCGCCCAATATTTGGCGACATGGCCTCAGCCTTCACAAATGTCTCCAAATTTTCTCCTTTTCACCCCATGTTTCTTTCACTTGGTTCCACTCCTAATACCTGTTATACCTGCATGAAAAACATAAAAATATTTTTCTTTAAAATGCGATTTCATTCAAAAATGTGTAAAATATAAAGAAATTCATGCAATTTTTTCACACATCAAAATCTCTCAAACTTAAATGTTAGTTGTCCTCAAGTAACACTGAAATATTAATATGAAAATAATAATTTGAGGAAATGAGTTTTTCATTAAAATTTACATTTTTGCTGTAGGAAATTCATAACATTTTTTTAGATTAATTCTCGCAAACAAGCATAATCCTAGGGTTTAAAAAACCTTTCATTTAACAAAGAAAATATGAATGCTCATTTACTTTTTAAAAACTATTGAAACTTGTTAGTCAAGTCATCTTAGATGATAGAAAAATAGAATTAAGAATCTCTACTTGAACAGAATTACTAGTGCATCAAAAATCAAGCGAGTTTAAGAATGCAATAAAGTGTTATTTCCAAAAAAAGGTTTAGTGAAACCAAATTTTGATAAGATATTTCCTCAAGCTTCTCCACCTTTAATATTTTTCATCCTTCTTCTTTCTTTTTTTTTCTTTTTTTTCTTTTGCTTAAGGATGTTTGTTTTTATAATTTTTTGAGAATTACTATATCTAGATACCTTTTTAATAATTTTGAATTTCACTATCACCTCCCTGAAATATAACCTATCACACCTTTTTACTTTTTAAGCTTTTTAAAAATTAATAATCATTAGTTTAAAATAAAATTTAGAGTTTAATTCTTAATAAGTATATATCTAAGAATACCTCATTCCACAAATTCAACTCTCTTTAAAAATAAAGAAACTATTTAACATTTTTAACGTATTGAATTACAAGGTATTTTAACTCTAGTTTAGTTTTATTCACATAGAATTTAAAATAAAGCAATAATATTTAAAAAAAAAATTGTACTTATTTCAAATTAACTCTACTTTCCACAAATTTAAAAATATAACCATTCAAATGTGTTCTTGAGGACTATTAACTTCGAGTTTTTTTTGAAAGTGATATTCTCCTCCCCCAATCTTAATCTCTAGCATACCTCAACACATGAATCATGAATATAAGTAGGGAAAAAATCCACAATCATACTACCTACAACATGTGTGTATCGCAAAAGTAACAGTTTAAGAATAATATACATGTATATATTAACAAGTATGAAAAAATAACATGGGTGGATAAAAACTACAACAAAGAAAGTCAAAATAGTCAAGCAGGTAAACAAAAATTAAGCTCAAAACAACAAAATGTTAACTGAATAAAGAGTTCCTAAAAAAGTAGCAAATAACCACAAATAAGTTTAATACATCCACAATACAACAAAAAAATAAAATCACTCCTCATTCTCTTCATCATCATCTTCTTTTTTCTCCGATTCCTCCTCATCTTCCCTTTCTTCTGCATCCTCCTCCATCGGTCGACTCTGCTCATACAGTTGGTACGGAGGATAGGCTGGGAATTCCACCGAGCTATCCCCACCAATCCACTGATTCTTTAGATGCATCTCCAACTGAGCAGCATAGGCACTGAAATCAAAATCATATTGGCATTTGTTCAACCAATCAAGATGCATCATGTGATCAGCCAAATCATAAACTCTAGTCTGGATGGCAGAGATATCATCTTGTATAACATTCATCTTGGCTGACATAGAAGCCATGCTAGTTGAGGGTCGAGGTGCAAAATGGGAAGTAGAGGGCTGCGAAGAAGGTCGAGAAGAACGTTCCAGGCCCAGAAAATTGAGATGGACCCATCCTAAGACTAAATTCAGCATGACTCCGGATAGACCTATGCTGAATTAAGAACTAAGGTATAGAGGGTAACATTGATCCTACTACCTTCAACAGTAACAAGAAAACTAGGGATTATCGCATATCACACACGCAAACACAAACACAAACATAAACACAACATTCAAGTCCTAGCAAACCATAAAATAACACAAAACACAATTACACCACACAGTATGGGTTGTCGCCCAATAAGCGCTTAGTTTAATTTCCTCAGTCCATTGATTCCTGATATTACTTGAGGTAATCCAGCATCAAAATCTCATTCAAAAGTGATCTTTCCCTTCCTAAGTAAGGTTTAAGTCTTCGTCCATTTACTTTTAATTCTCTACTGCTTTTAGATTCTTTTATACCCATGGCTTCAAAAGGATAAACTTTTACTACAGTAAATGATCCTGATCACACGAACTTAAGTTTTTCTGAAAATAATTTTAATCTAGAATTAAACAGCAAAACCTTTTGCCCAGGCTAAAATCCTTCCTAAGAATCTTCTGATCATGCTACTTTTATGTTCTCTTTATAGATATTGATATTTTCATAAGATTCTTACCTAATTTCCTCAAGTTCATTTAACTTTAGTTGTCTCTTCTCACCAGCTTCTTTTATATTATAATTAATTTTTTTTATAGTTTAATAAGCTTTATGTTCTTGTTTCCTGGTAATTGATAAAATTTTTCAAATATAAGTCTATATGGTGACATACCTATTGATCTTATATGTGGTTCCATAGGCCCATAATGCATTATCTAGCTTCAGACACCAATCTTTCTTATTAGATTTGACAGTTTTTTCTAAGAATCTTTTAATCTCTCGATTGGACACTTTTGCTAAATCACTAGTCTGGGGATGATATGGTGCGGCGAATCGATATTTAATTCCACATTTAGAAATTAATGCCTCAAACTTTTCTATTTATAAAGTGACTACCTCTATCACTAATGATCATCCTAAATCTGTTAAAGATATTTTGCTTTAAAAATGTAGTTATACTTTAAGCATCACGATTCGATAGAACCACTGCTCAATCCATTTTTGAGACATAATCCACAACTAATAGAATGTATAAATTATTAAATGAAGGTACAAAGAGCATTTCATCACGCTTCGAAATATTATCAACTCTTTGACATCAATCACAAGATTTGATATATATATATTAACATTCTTAAATGGAGTAGGCCAGTAAAATGCATATTGTAAAATCTTAAAAGCAGTTCTATAAACTCCAAAATGCTCTTCACATTTGGAATCGTGACACTTTCGAATAATTTCGTAGGTTTCTTCTATGGTTAATACACCTTATCACTTGATCCTTGCATTTACTATACAAATATAGTTCATCTCAAAAGTAATATCTAACTTCGTGGAAAATTTACTTTCTTTGATGGTATGACAGATCATAGGGTATAATATTGCTAACTAAATAGTTAACTATATCAGCATACTACGGAATATGTCATTCATCAATAGCTAATAACTGCTTATTAGGAAAATTCTCATTAATATCTTCATAAGCACAAGAATGTTCATGAGTAAATCGTGATAAATGATTTGCAATTTGATTTTTTAGATCCCTTCAGATCTACTACTTCAATATCGGATTTTTGCATTAAAAGGACCCATCTGATTAATCTGGGCTTCATATTCTTTTTCGTCTTCAGATATCTAATAACAGAGTGATCAGTATGAACTGTGCATTTAGTTCTAATCAGATAAGATCTAAATTTATCAAAAACATATATTACGTGAAAAGCTCATTTTCAGTAGTAGTATAATTAATTTGAGCTTCATTCAGAGTCTTACTAATATAGTATATAGCCTTAAAGACTGTCATATCTCTGTTCTAAAACTGCTCCGACAGCATAGTCACTTGCGTCACATATTAATTCAAATAATTTCCCTCAATCAGGTGAAACAATAATATGGACAGTGACTAGTTTCTCTTTCAGAGTGTTGAAGGCTTTGAAACATTTTTGGTCTAAATTAAATGACATCTTTTTCCAGGAGATGGTATAGAGGTTTAGCATTTCTAGAGAAATCTTTTATATATTGTCTGTAAAATCCAGTATGTTTAAGAAAACTTCGAACTTTATTCATATTAGTGGGTGGTGACAGTTTTTCGATTACTTGCACTTTAGCTGAGTTTGTTTTCATCCTTTCTTAGATATTTTATGCCCTAAAACAATTCTTTCAGAGACCATAAATTGACATTTCTCCCAATTAAGAATAAAATTAGTCTCTTCACAACGCTTAAGCACCTTTGAAAGATGATTCAGATATAAGTCAAATGATGAACCAAACACCGAGAAATCATCCATGAAAACTTATATTCCTTTTTTCAATCAGATCGCTGAAAATTAACATTATACAACATTGAAATGTTTTCGATGTGTTACATAACCTAATGGACATTCTTCGAAAAATAAAAGTCCCGTAAGAATCTGTGAACGTTGTTTTCTCTTGATATTGTGGGGCTATTTACATTTGATGATACCCCGAATAACCATCTAAGAAGCAAAAATATGGAACCAACTAACCTATCCAACAACTGATCAAGAAAAGGTAGAGAAAAGTGGTATTTATGAGTGGCTGAATTTAATTTTTGACAATCAATACATGTACCACTCAGTAACAGGTCTGACAGAGATTAATTCATTTTGCTTATTAACAGACACTGTTACTTCCTTCGTAGGGATATTGATAGGGCTTACATATGCACTATCTGAAATATGATAGATAATGCCTACATATAACCATCCTCAAATTTCCTTCTTAACATCTTTCATTATCGGGTTTAATCTCATTTGAGGATCTGTCATGGGCTTATGGTTATCTTTCATCAGGATTTTATGAATACATATAGATTGACTAATCTCATTAATATCAGCTAGGGTCCATCCGAAAGTTTTCTTATAATTCCTCGGCGTTTCCATTAACCTCTTATGTAAATAAGTCAACCCTGAGGATATGATTATAGGTGAAGTGGTTGATTTCCCAAGTAATCATATTTTAGGTACTTTGGAAGTTCATTTCGAGATATAGGGGTTTCTTAATTGCAGGAACAAGAGGTTTAGCATTTTTTATTGTCTACAAATCTCGAACATCTCTTGTACAAATTTTATATTATCAGTAACTAGAAGAGCAGATTCATCTTGATATTCATAAATCTTTTCCTCACACAATTGTTGCACTTCAATTTTACTTTCATAATTTTCTCGGAAATGACTAGTGCACAAATAATCATTTAAATACATCTGATAACTCTCATCATCGTTTTCTTTAGAAGGGTATTTCATAGATTTTAATACATTGAACGTAACTTCCTGATCGTTAACTCTCATTGTTAATTCACCTTTCTGTAAATCTATCATTGTTTTTCTAGTGGCTAGAAAATTACCTAATATGATGGAAATTTTTTTATCTTCCTCCATGTATAATACAATGAAATCTACTGGAAAGATAAATTTGTTATCTTTAACAAGAACATCTATTATAACCCCTTTCGGATATGTGACCGATCGATCAGCCAATTCGAGAGTTACAACAGGAGGAGACACTTCTTCTACACCTAGCTTCTGAAAATAGATAATTCCACATGATTTATGCTTGCTCCGAGATCACATAAAGTTTTGGCATAAAACCTTTCTCCTATCGCACAAGGGATCGTAAAACTCCCAGGATCCTTCTATTTTTGAGGAAGCTTCTTTTGAAGGATGGCGCTGCACTCTTTACTAAGTACAACAGTCTTGTATTCTTCAAACTTTTTGTTTTTGTTGAGGATGTCTTTCATGAACTTTTTGTAACTGGGCATTCACTTCAAAGCCTCAGCAAAGGGTATATTGATCGTTAGCTTCTTAAAAGCTTCTAAAAATCTTAAAATTTTTTTATCTAGGTTAATCTTAGTTGGAGAGACTGATTGCTCTAAGTGTTTGAAAATATTTTCCAAATGTTTTTTAGTTTCCACAGTCTCTTTTTCAACTTCAACATCTTTTCGATCAACATTATTCAAATCTCTTCCACTCCTTAACTTCACAACTTTTACATGCTCACTACTCTTCTCCTTAGGGTTAATCTCGGTATTACTAGGAAGAGTCCGTTCAGGTCGATTGTTAATTGAGTTACTAATATGTCCCAACTGATTCTCAATATTTTTATAGCAGTACTTTGACTCTGCAACTGATTCCTAATTTACGACATCTTCTCCTTAAATTGGGGATTCTAGTTAAATCCAGGGGGATAATTAGGTGTAAAATTAGGATTTTCTTGATTGTTCCAATTCCTTATAGGATTTGCTTGATTATTACCCCATTTGTTAGTTTCCACCACTAGAATTATTGTTTCAATTAAATTTTGGCTGATTCTTCCAAGATTGGTTGTAAAAATTTAAATAAGGATTGTTGAGTTGATTGTTTATTGCGTTTAGAGTCTCATAAGATGAAGTGTTAGTTTCAATCAATTGTTCGAATGAATTTTCCTCAATTACTGGAGGTAATTGAGGTTAACTCATTACGAATTGATCCAACTTCCTAGATATAACTGCAACCTGTGAAGTTAGAATTGTGAGCACATCTGTGTCATGTATACTAGTTATTTTTTTTGGGTTTACTCTCTCAACAGGCCATTGAAAGTCCGAACAAATTTTCCTCAATTAGTTCTAATTGAGGTTGACTCATCTGTATTGATCCAACTTCCTAGATGTAGCTGCAACCTGTGAAGTTAGAATTGCAAGCACATTTGTCATGTATACTAGTTACTGTCTTTGGGTTTACTCTCTTAGCAGGTCATTGAAAGTTATTAATAGTCATCTCCTCTATCAGAGAATTGCTTCATCAAACGGCTTTAACATGAACAAGCTACCCGCAGTAGCATCGATAATTGATCTAAGGGATCCTATCAATCCGTTATAGAAAGTCTGGACAATCAATCAATCAGGTAGAGCGTGATGTGGACACTTTTGTAGAAGTCTTTTAAATCACTCATTGGCATCATATATCGATTCATCTTCATACTGACAAAATGATGTAATGTTATTCCTCATCTTTTGGGCTAGTTCATTCAACGTTTTAATTGATCTTGGTGCTAATAAGTTCCACCATATTTTAGCTTTCTCTCTTAGGGAAAATGGAAAAAATCTAAGCCTAACAACATTACTAGCAATGCCACGAAATGTGGCATAATATTCTAAAAAACTTGCCAAATGTAGATTCGGAACCTCAGACGAGTTTCTCCCAAATTAGTTGTTCTGCACCATTTAGATGTTAACCAACTTAATTTCAAAAGTGTTGACTTATACAGTAGGAGTTTGAATACTTAAATGTATTTCATCTGCTGTAGGATTTGCTTAATCTCTTAAAGGTCATTGTAAGTTATGATGTTTATTAACTGCTTCTTGAGTGTCCAAGTTAATGTGCTGATTACTCGTCATTCCCTCTTCAAATTTGTTATTTTTTTTCTGTTTTCTAATTTTTCTAATAGTTTACTCTAGTTTTGAATTGAAAGGTTCAAGTTCTGTTCAACTTGCCCTATGGATTCACTTCTAAAGGTTGACTAATAAGTTTTTCCACAAAGAAAAACAAAGAAAAACAAAGATAATATTAAAAATTTTCCAAATCTAAGTCCTAACAGTTCAACTAAAAATTTTTCTAAATTATTCACAATTGTGTCCCCAGCAAAGACGCTAGAAATGCTTTGATGGGGGGTGTGAATGTGCCACAAATTTAACTGTTTACGCAAGCATACATATCGTAATAGTAACAGATTCTTTCGAATCCGAGTTGTCGATCCCACAAGGAACATTGAGAATCCAAAACAAGATAATGTTCTAGTCTACTAAATTCGTTCTTAGTTTAGAATTTTCAAATACTTGAGTTACGTTATCAATCATATTGCAATAATCTAAAATTACTCCTACATAAATTCTAATTATGCTATGTGAATTGGTTGTACCAAGTGTTTAAGTTATTTTTCCTTGCAGTGATAATAGTGGAGTATAGATGTGGAAGAAATGTGAAATAAGATAAAATTAGTTACAAATAGAAAATTAGTTACAAATAGAACATAAATCTTCTTTACCCTCTTCCAAGCGTATAAAAAAACTTGGTTAAAGTGAAATTAATTCTTTAAGTCCCACTTTGAATTCAATGAAGTTTTTTTCCGTATTATTTTGTATCTCCCTGTAGTGTACTTTTACTTCATACTCTATAGTTCAACGTGATTTTCTAGTCGTTCTTGTAATTGCTCTTCTGAGTTCTTATGGATTCACAATACATTTTAACATATTTATTGACCAGATTGAAAAGTAAACTAAATGCAGAAGGAAAAATTATCACAATTTGGATTAAAAGCAATTTCAGCATTCAAACACACATTCCTACACATTTACAACATCACCCAAGGAAAAGCAAGAAAGTTTAAACAGAAAATATGGATAAAACACCCAAGGAAAAGCAAGAAAGTTTAAACAGAAAATATGGATAAAACATAACAAGAATGCATTGATACAAAGACATTCAACAAACAAAAGTGTTTCATAAATTTACAAACCCAAAAGAAAAATATACTTATCTCTCTCCTCAATTTCCCTCGAGAATACTCCATCATTGTTCTTACTTTTCTCTTGCAAACTCTTCACCCAAGGACTCATAAACACAACAATTCACTCCATTAGACTTCTTACAATAAGCCTATGAACTATCACAATAATGGAGGAAAATCTTTCCCAAGACTCTCTCTCTCTAACCCTAATGATACTCCAAAATATTTTCTTCAGCCTCCCTTCTTCTACAAGTCCTTTTAATAACTCCCTGAAAACTGTCTCGGTTCGCCTAAGAGATGTCACTAACAGGTGGCTCAAACTGCCCAAAACTGTGCAGAATTCGGCACTAGCACCATGACCTTGCCTTCAGGGCTGGGGCCTTATCGCTAGTGGTTGGCGCCTAAGCACCAACTTCTCGGGTTGGCTTTGCTTGTCTGGTGCCTAGGCGCCACACTAGTCTGGCACCATGGCCTTGGCCCTCAGGGCTGGAGCCTTGACGCCTAGTGTGCGCCAACCTCTCGGGTTGCCATATCTTGGCTGGCGCCTAGGCGCCTAGTACTTGGTGTCATGGCCAAAGCTTTCAGAAATGCCTATTAGTCCAAATCTTCTATTTTTTACTCCATCTTTCTTTCACTTCGTTCCACTTCTAATATATTTTATATTTGCAAGTAAAATATAAAAATATCTTTCTTTAAAATGTCATTTAATCCAAAAAGATGCAAAATATAAAAAAAAGTATGAAATCTTTTCACACATCAATCAACTTGATCATTATAAAAAATTTGATTGCTTTATTTGAACCTTATCGACCTTACACCTTACTTGTAAATGATCGGGATGAATATGAATATATATTTGTATATAAGCCTTACCAACTTTGTTCTGCTTACAAAGAATCAGGTTCAAAAAATTATAAGTTGGATTTATTTAGATATTTGTTGAAACTTGATTTTAAAAATTGACCCCTTTTGTTGAAATCTTCTATCAACTCGACTATCATGGGGGATTTGGATATTTGAAATTCTTATGTTTGTAATTATTTGAAATTTGATACTTGAATATCTATAACATGTTAATTTTGTTAACTTTAGTTCGTATAAGGAGGATCAGAATAGGCGATTTGGACTTCTAAATTATTATATTTGTGATTTAGGGTTTGTTTGGGGCAGCTGCAGCTTATCCAGCTTATCCACCTTATCCAGATAAGCTGTTTATCCTGATAAGCTGCTGATAAACAGCGGATCCTGATAAGCAGTCTGTCTGTTTGGTTTGTGCGTTTGGAAAACAGTTGATTCTGGATAAATGATTATTTTGCCCCTATTTTGGATAAGTTGTTTAGCTGTTTGGTTTGTGCATTTTGTAAACAGCTGATTTGCAAATTTTTTTAGGTTAATGAACAATTTGGCACACAAAAGTTGTAATGTCTTTAAAAAAAACTGCAATCTTTCTCTTAGATATTTTAGAACCAATTAAACTCCTTCAAACTCCTTCAACACATACAGACCACCCAACAATTGTTATTTACCAACATTCTTAATGCAATCATATGGGGGAGATAAAACTAAAGATTCACGAATTCATTGAAGTAAAAATTACTCATTTCTCAACTAATCTGTGTGAGCTTTATGAATCCTTCTTCCACAATAATCCTTCTTGAATGCCACAATAATGCTCTGTTTGTATCTTTCTTAAAATAACGTATAACCAAAAATGGTCTTTGTTTTTTTCCTGCAAAGATCCTTCCCATAAAATTGCATTCATTTCCACTTCTGCGCTCAAACTTTACCAAATTCAAGTCAATTCACAAATACACAACATAAGTTATTAGTTATGCTAGAGACACCCTTTTCTTCATCAAAACATGCCAAAAATAAAACTTCAAGAATTCAGGTTTTATGTAACACCTAATCTTGTGTATTCATAAAACTAAACCCTTATACATCTATAGGTCAAATTTATACAAAACACACAAACAATTCTATATCAAGAGCTAGTACAAATTAAAATTAGTAATATTTAAAAAAATTGTAGAAAATGAAGCAAAAAGTGCACAAGAAAACCATTTCACCGAGACATATTTCAATCAAACACAGATAATTTGATATTTACAATGCAATTATTTCCAACTGCATTTGGTGAATTCAAATTTATATACACACAGAGAAGATAACTTGTAAGGCGTTGAGAATTTGATGTTCCATCCAACCACATGAGCTCCAATAGTGAGGGAAAAACTCGTTTTTTTTTCAAACTGGATGGCATTAGATAATATAAAGAGCAAATCAACTATAGAAAACAGGAGTGGAATGAAGCAGCTTAGGGTTATGAAAAAAAACAGAGAAGATGTCGAAGGAGCCGGAGAAGCCGAAGGAGATCGCCGAAGAAGAAACAAAAAAAAATGGAGAAGAAACGAAAAAAAAAAAAGAAAGATGCGTTACCTCTGGGAGATCGTTGAAGAAGCCGAAGGAGCTACTGTAAGTCGAAGGAGCTTTGAGCGCGGCCAGAAAATGGAGAAGAAATGAAATAAAAACGGAAGATGCATTACCTCTGGGAGATCATTGAACAAGGCCGAAGTAGCTTAAAGCAGAAGTGCGGAAGGGCAGAGAAGTAATCCGGAAACAAGAAACGCTGCCTGTTGGGTTCATCCCGTGGGCGACGGTAACGTAAAAAATAAGAAGATGTTTTCAAATCGCACCCAACACGCGACAAACAAATGGAGGGGAGGCTTTTTGAAAACGCCGCCTGAGGAAATAAGCGGAAAAAAACGGGCCCTTAGACAATTATTGAAAATTACTAAACTTTTCAACTCATGTCCTTAAGAGGAGGATGATCGAACAAGTTGAGTAGGATTTACAACTTTGCCTTAAAGATAAAATGAATTGATTGAAATTATGCTTCATTTGTTTATCTTGAATTTGATTTTTAAAACATCAAGGGTGTTAATTTAAAATAATATTAAATTACCTTGAAAGAATTTTGCACGTTTATCAGAGAGAATTATTTGAATGCAAGCTTAACTTTGACATACACAGCATTCGTAGACCATTTAACGCTAAACACTTGATTAAATTGATGAAGCACATATAGGTGTTTTTTTAGTTTTGAACTAGCCCGTGCAATATTCTCAAATTATTTATTAAAATTTTTAGCACTTTAGTCGGAGCACATGCAAGGCTATGGTTTTGAAATATAAATATAAATCTTGATATCATTGAGCTCCAATGCATTTGTCTTAAAACATGTGCTAGTATTTTTTAAATATATAATTAGATCTTGCAAATTCATCAAGCATCATGTGATATTTTACAGGGCATAAAATATTATGATCATGTGTCTAGATTCATTTAAAATGCATATTATGCATTAGCAATATCTAATTATAGATTTAAAAATACTTGCACATGCTTTAAGACATGCATTGGAGCTGGAAAATATTTTGAAAAATAAATGTAAATCTTGATATCATTGAATATCATTGAATTTTATTGATCGTGTGTATATCTTATTAATGTATTTAACTTGAAAGCACTCGCATTAATGTATTTAACTTGAAAGCACTCGCATTAATGTATTTAACTTGGAAGCACTCGCATAGACACTTGAAAAGATTGTAGTGCACTTGCACAAATCCCACTAGGTTGGACATTATCTTAAAGCTCATGAATTACATTTTTTAATGTTTAAGTGAACATTAGAACTTTGGAATGCATGCAATGTTCTATTTTGAGCTTTAAATGAGTCGCCTTCTTTTCGCTAGCAGATATATTACAGATTCAGTGGTGAAATGACATATGAAGTTCTTGAGTATTTAAAAATGACACTTATATGCTTGAATTTAGCTCAAATTTATTTATTTGAATAGATCACATAAAGATTCACTTGCATTAAGATAAATTTTTATTTGAACCATTTCAAATATGGTTAAATTTGAAGTCGAAGAGACGTTCAATTACATTAATTAGCGAATTATTCAATTATTCTTAAACCCCATGTGCATTTGACTGTTATTTTAAAATGTGTTAACTTATAATATTTTTGTATTTTGTAACATACATTTTCTTTTATTTTTATGTCATTTTTTGTCCAAGTTTAGGTCATTTTGAAAGTTTTCACATTTCAAATTTTAAATTGATTTTGCAATTTCAAAAGTTTAATTTTAAGTTTATTTTTAAGTTCAATATGTTAATATTTTGAATTATTTTAATAATTTCAAATGGTCCAGAGTTTAAATCATTTTGCAGGTTCAAATTTTCACATTTTAAATGTTTTTGCAAGCTCATAGAGTTCAAATTTGCAAGTCATTTGCTAGATATAGTAATCCAAATTTTAAATTATTTGCAAGTCCAAGATCACCAACAATTTTAACAACCTCTCGACATCGTCCCCACTTAAAGGGCTGCATCGAGAGTGCTTAGCCTGTCAAACTGTTTATAAGACGTGTTGGTTGGTGTCGTGAGACATTACAGTCGTAGTGTGGTCTTCTAATTCATGAAGGTGTGCATGTTTGCATTAAAAATCAAAAAAGGTTACAAAATATACAAAAAAAATTACTATCAAGCAAGAGCAAAATTGGCCCCATCATCCCGGAGAATTGCATAAAGTTTCAAGGAATCCAGTGTCAAAGTTTTAAGAAAAAATAGGTTGAAATCTGAATAGCCTCAATTGCATTTTTCCCTTTGCTTTAATTCATTAAATAACAATCTTACAATCTATTTTAGGTTCAAAATAAAGTGCACATAATTTATTTTAGATAACTAAATAATACGTATTCCTAATCTAAATATTCAGCTAAAAGGGAAATATATCAGAATAAAGAGATTGGAAATAAGAAAGCTCCTAATTATAGAAAACTCTTAATTTAGCTGTCTGATTTCCTTCCTGATTGACATCTCCGTCAAATTGATGGTAACTGATCATGAAACATCAATTTGTCAACAAGAAACTAATAACATTGTCAGGATAAAAAAATCCTCAAACCGTGAGTATCGAAGCCTGAAGATACCGAAGCCCAAGAGTATCAAAGCCAAAGTTTTGCCGAAGTCTGAGAGTGTCGAAGTCTGCAAGTGTCGAAGCCTAAGAGTGTCGAAACCTAAAAATGCCGAAGCCCAAAAGTGCAGAAGCCCGAAAGTGTTGAAGCCCGAAGCCTGAAAGTGTCGAAGCCCAAAAGTGTCGAAACCTGAAAATGTCGAAGCCCGAAAGGTCAAAGCCTGAGAAGGCCAGAGCCTAAGAGTGTCGAAGCCCGAGAGTGTCGAATCCCGAGAGTGTCGAGGCCTGAAAGGTCGAAGCCCGAGAGGCTGAAGCCCAATATTGTAGAAGCCCGAGAGGCCGAAGCCTCAGTGTCGAAGCTCGAGAGGTCGAATCCTGAGAATGCCGAAGCCCGAGAGAGCTCAAGAGTGTCGAAGAAGTCCTAGCTTCTAATGAGAGAGACGAAGATGGAAACGTCGGAGTAGCCCATGGAAAGACCCATCTGCCCCATATTGTTCATTACAGCCATCCCCGTTCCCACGCGACAGAGAAATGAGATGAACAATGCTCAAAACTTCAATTTTCTCATAGTTTCCCAAATGGTATGATCCTCTCCGATCTCTGGTCTCTTCTGAATCTGCTTTTCCTGATCGCCGCTCACTGCTGGTTCCGTCAGTAATTCTTTTTTTCGTGCTGCTGCCGGTGAGGAGTGCCGCTTGAATCTGACTCTCTGCCACATTCAGATTTGAATTAGTCGCTCGCAGTGAGGGTGATCAGTCTTGAACCAGAGGAACACCGGCACGATAGCCGAAGTGGCGAGAAGAACGATGAGACCATCGGAGAAGATCCAAGAGATTCTGCGCGCCATCCGCAGCGATGGTCGGCTTCGTTTGGAACTCTTCGAATCGGAGGAAGAAGGCAATGGAGAGCTGCGATGGCAGGATTGAAATTGACGACGGAGATGATTTCACGCCGGAGTTCCAGACGATGTCTCGCAGAGGAAGATCATACCGATGGTGCAGATAACAACAGGTACGACGGCTAGCATGAGGATGAAAGTGGTCGGTCATCGTAAAAAAGGGCAGAGCAGAGATCGATGAAGATGACGGTGCTGAGTCCCACGTAGCCCTTGAGTATCTCTGAGACCGGACCACGATTACGGTGAAAATTGCGTATGCACGTCACCAGAACCGCCGTGTTCATCCACGTTGTGTTATTGCTGCCCATTCAGAGGAACACAAACACCTGTAACCGAAGCCTGAGACGAACCGATAAAAGTCGAATCGAAGGCGGAGGAATAGTTTCTCCCTTCCCGCAATAGAAGGCAAATTGAAGGAGAAGAAATAGTTCCTCCCTTCCTGTAAGAAGACCGGCGAGAAGGAAGTTTTGACGGTCCTTCAACGATTGCCGGTGGTTAGGCCAAAATTTTTGGCTCTGATACCATGTCAAAAGTTTTGAGAAAAAATAGTTTGAAATCTGAATAGACTCAATTGTCTTTTCCCTTTGCTTTCATTCCTTTAAATAACAATCTTACAATCTATTTTAGGTACAAAATAAAGTTCATATAATCTATCTTAGGTAATTTAATAATACATATTTTTAATCTAAATATTCAGCTAAAATGGAAATATATCATAATAAAGAAATTGGAAGGAAGCTCCTAATTATAGAAAACTCCTAATTTAGTTATCTGATTTCCGTCCTTTCTGATTGACATCCGGAACTTAACAAAAGGAAAAACCAAGTAAAAGAGCCCTTTGGGCCCAAAAGTGGGTTGCTTGATTAAGCTCCCGAGGAACAAAATGAAAAACAACTTATCTAAAAGAAGTAAGAAAAGCAATAATATGAAATTCTTCTGAATCATCTCTCCACGCCTTCTGGTCCATCGAAAGCTGAATATAATTAATGATGTTGGCATTATCTGCTTCAATAATAATCCCATTGGCCGCTTGCATCGACAATTGGGTGATTTGTTTAATTGAGAGAATAGCTTGAAGTTTCGCAAACGGACTCTCCCAATGTTGGAGTTGTTCTCCTGAGGCACAAAGATGCTTGTCGGTTTCATCTCTAATAAAATCTATCGGTCTATACGACACATTTGGGTCTTCTCTTAACCTGCATGAAAATAATGCGAGCGCAACTTCCTTGCCTTTATACTTTTATTTCGGAGGCATTGACAACGTTGGTGGAATGAGATCGATAAGCCTATGAATCATCACA
The DNA here is from genome assembly GCA_003013225.1 of Phalaenopsis aphrodite. Taxonomy (NCBI): domain Eukaryota; kingdom Viridiplantae; phylum Streptophyta; class Magnoliopsida; order Asparagales; family Orchidaceae; genus Phalaenopsis; species Phalaenopsis aphrodite. Next base: position 127,313 of record NEWO01000229.1, read on the forward strand.
CAATTCTCTCTCTCTCTCTCTATATATATATATATAGAGAGAGAGAGAGAGAGAAGGCAAGACTCTTTTGGCGGCTACCTTGAGCAGAGAGGTTCTCGGCTTGGGATTGTGTGTGAGGCAGAGAGTAAAACATGTTTTGAAATGACTGGCCCCAGTTTGAACTTTGATTGAGTGAATAATGGGAGGAGGTGAGCGGCAGGTTCCAAAATTTTCTTCGAGCGTGAAGAGTGAATGGCCAGGAGAGATGAACATGAGTTTTGAAGGTCTTTATATGCTGCATTTCCTTCGTTGCCAGTCCCGCTAGTTCCAATTGCAGTTATATGTGGTACGGAAGCTGTGTGTATGGTATAGGAAATAAAGGAGGAAGACATGCGTTGGACTACAATCTCTTGCAAGCAGGAGTTGGAGGTTTTTATTGCTGTCTCCTTTCGCACGCCCCCACTTTATTAACTAACCGTGAGAGAGGTGAGAGAGGAGACGGAGAATAAAGCAGCAACAGAACATGATATTTAGGTGGGAGTAGTTCCAGGTTTTAATTTTATCAGTTATTCCTCCCTTTTTTTATTTTATTTTAAGGGTCAACAGACGTGTTTGTTATATGCACATGACAGGAATGTGCTCTAGTGTAGAATGGCATGCCACTTCTCGTTCAACAAAACTCCTACAGTGTACTTGATTACAAGCTAGGATGAACCCAGAGGACTCGTTTACATGCTAGTCACCTCAATCATCAACCTTCCAAGCGATGATCATTTAACCCTTTCACACATCTTATATCCTGAAATATTATATGTTACCCATATATCCACTATCATCATTTTAAATATATCATCTCTATATAAAACTCAGTTCTGAAATGCTATGCAATCTCATAATATTACTTACATATGTTTGTGCTAATTTGTCAACAAATTCAATTACCTTATTGGCAAACAATATGCTGACTTGGTAAATTTGTCCATGGCTTTTTTATGGTGTATGCAAGTGCATGTGCTGCACAAATATTATAATCTAAGTAGAGTATCATTCTCACTAGACAATTATGATTTTAATAAGTTAATTGGTAATCTCTTAATTCTTATTCAGCCACAGTTCAAAGTTTTTGTTTTTAATTCTTTATTTTTTTTTAAACGAATTTTTTTAAGAGAGGTTCTTACTTTAAAAATGAGTGATTGGTAATTTTGAATTTATAATTCACAAACATACCATACTTAAATCCAAATTTTGTATTTAATAAAAAGCATTTGTTCATTAAGGGTTTTTATATCTTATAATCTCTTTCGATAACATAAAAGTTCGAACTTTATTAATTAATTCATTATATTCTTATGTGTATTAAAGCCAGAAGATTCCATTAATTTTTTACTTTTAAGAGATTGCCAGCATTAATTGAGTATAGTTCTATCTCGATTCTTTCTTGTTGGTATATTTTACGCAAGCATCAAATTTAGTATTTCGATATCATTCAACATTAGCTATCTAAATTGAACATTGGCCACATGATCTAAATGAAAGACGATGTATCAAACAATTCTAAGAAGATAATAAACAAATGAGAACTTTTTCATTAAAGTGATATAAGATTATTACACTATAAATCCAGAAAATAACTTAATTATCCATAATATTTATCGTACACATTAAGGCAAATGTTCATTCAATCTCAAATAAAGAAAGAAGAAAATGGAATTTGAAGATATGATCTTATTGAATTTGCAATATAGAACTTTGAGCCTTTGCTCTTCTTCCTTCAATTGTTTTTTATCTTCACTTGTTACTCATAACACTATTCAAGTGACTAAGTTATACTCTAGCACTCTAACACTCTCTTCTACTCCCCAACTTTTAACAAGTGATTCCTCATCTGATAACTCCCATAACTTCTCAAAAAACTCCCCAATCCATTTCTAAAATTGTTTCAAAATTGATTGGTTGGGCCTATCGCCATCATCACTGCAGATTGTAGTGTTGAGGCATTGCCTGTAGTACTACGGGGCCATAAGTCAACATCAAGGAGCTAAACTCTTCGACTACAGGCTTGATTTGGGCTCATTTTGGTTGTGAGGAGCTTCAATATATTACATTGAAATTTCATACTCTCTGCCTTTAAATTATTTTCTTCTGGTAACTAGAGATGCAACACTAAAATCCAATGTCAAGCCGCTAAGCTGTCAGATTTGTGAATATTTTTTTTGCCTGTGAAGTGTCATGTCGTCGTATGGTAGAGCTAAGGCATCATACGCACAGCATTGCAACACTATTTTTTCAGCGCTCCGGCACCATGATCTCTATTTTCTTGATTATTTTACACTCAATATGGTGTCGCAGCGCTGTAAATGCAACACGCCCAAGCGCTGTCTTACATTTCTACATGTTTAGGATGCAACACGCCCAAGTAGTGATGCCAAGTAGCACTACTCATTTATAAACTATGTATTCAGAATGCAACACGCCCAATTTTGAATTATGAAACACTCAATATGGTGTTGCACCATCTGTCAGCATGAGCACAAAGTTTATAAATGAGTGGGAGGTGCCCAAAATCTATAGTAGTGCTACCTTTCTACATGTTTAGGATAGAATTTTTATGTGATTTTACTTTTACTACAGATACCATTCTGAATACATAATTCAAAATTGTCTGCCCTTAATAACCTCACTAATATTTCTACTTTGCATCAACTTCGCATAAATAATAATGACAAACTTTTGCCTCAGCAGTAATACCTACGGCTGGAAAATTGACTAGTCTTTCCTCCCTCTTCCTGCATTGGACATGACACTCAAGCCTACTAATAAAATTAAAGATATTGTCAAAATCAGTATGCCTATTTTGAAAGGTTGTATAATCATTAAATTCTGCGCTCCTTCACTTGTAGGCAAGGTCTATTATAATACTGCCGAATGCTACCCATTTTTCTCTCACATAGACCTTAAGATTTTCACTATGACGACACCCATTACAGTTTCTCTTGGGATTCAATTTTATTTTATTTTATTTTTTACCTAAAGCAAAGATAAGAGAGTGAAATGGTTTTAGAAGAATGCTTATATTTTCATCTTTATCTTTCTCAACAGGTTTTTGCATTAAAGAAAATAAATACATCATCTTTGTCCCGTCAGTCATATGAGGGCTTCATTGAATTAGTTTCGAGCATATCTCAGCTTTCTCATCCAAACATTTCTGAGCTAGTTGGCTATTGCTCTGAGCATGGACAGCACTTGCTGGTGTATGAGTTCCATAAGAATGGCTCCCTACAAGATCTCCTACATCTCGTTGATGAGGATAGCAATCCATTAAGTTGGAACACTCGTGTGAAGATTGCACTTGGAATAGCAAGGGCATTAGAGTGAGTTAGCCCATTTTTTTGTGGTTGTATTTCTCTTTATAGTGCTGTCTTCTGCTAGCTTTGAAATGAGAAAACATTTATTTTCATTTTCTAGTTGCTACAGCATCTCTAACAAGCCTTTGCTTTAAGATGCTAGTCCAAAAGTGAGAATGTTCATTTATGCATCTTTAGCACTATGAAGCAGGGTTTAAATTGGGTTATAAAATTTCTTTCAAACAAATCAATAAAACATTATGCATTGAGAAAAATAAATTCAGTTGAAATTAAACAACTAACAATAAATAGATTTTATTGTGGCATGTGCTTGCTAGATTTATATTCTTGGTGTGGATAAATTTTGGGGGAATTTTTTCGTACCAACATAAGGTTTGGTTTGTGCCTTATGGTGATTGAAATGTTGTCAATACATATGTTTGATTTTCCTTTGGAGGTGTGAATTTGATAATTTCCAAAGTTTTATGTTAATCTTTGTTTTTCACATGGAATTTAAATTTTTGGGCACTGTTAATTATCTTGTGAATAAAGCTTGGATTTTTTACTTAATTGAAAGCAAAAATCTTTTTCTAAAATTATACCAACTCATTAAATTATGATTTTTTTTGTTGTATTTTTACCTTGCTTCTTCTTCTTGGTTGAATTTGAAATACAAAACCGTTAGTTGTCTTACATGAATACAATCAATATCAAAACCGTTGCCCTAACGACTTGCTAGCTTGAAACCCATGCTCTTAGTCACTTAAACGAAATTTGCTATCATTTAACCTTTTAGGGACTTGCTAACTTTAGCAATGATTTGTAAAGGCTAAATATGACTTTTAAGAAATTTAAAATGATATATAATTTGAGATAAATATAGTATAAGATAACTAACATGGTATAGAGTTGTATATATATATATATATATAACTATCTCAAAAATGGAAAATACTTTTACAATTATTAGGACTAATTTAGATTATAATGCTTAAGCTTGGTTGGTTTTAAAACACATGCACAATCTTGTATATATGAAAACAAAATAAAATAACGTAATTCTACATGTTACTTCATATTCACACGTCAATTTGATGAATATTTTTCTTCAACTTAATAGATGCTTAAATAGTATACAGATGTTTTAAGCTAAAATAAATTATTAGACTTTTTCTAATGTGTATTTGCAATATTAGAATTGAACTCATCAATGGTGTGAGCTCATGTAGTTAACAATTTTTCTTTTTGCTGACTGCAAACCTATGTTAAAAATAAGATTACAAGTTTATGAGTTATAATGATTTCACCTGAGGTAATGCCTAGTAAAATTTTAAAAATTTTGCCATGTCATCCAAAAAATTAGAGACAAATGCACAATCATTTACACATAGTACAAGCAATGTAAAAAGGTGATTCATTTCATTATTTTATCTAGCAAAATTTTAGTCAAACATATTTCTTGTCAAAGTTTTGCGTGAATAGCTTGAATTCTGAATAGGATCGATGTCTTTTCCCTTTGTTTTCATTTCATTAAATAATAATCTTACAATCTATTTTAGGTATAAAATATTATGTATAATCTATTTTAGGTAATTTAATAATGCATATTCCTAATCTAAATATTCAGCTAACAGGGAAACAAATCAGAATAAAGAAATTGAAAATAATTTAAATAAGGAAGCTTCTAATTATAGAGAACTATTAATGAAGCTGTCTGATTTCCGTCCTCCCTGATTGACAATGCAAACTGTGAAACTAGGTTATTTTTTCTTTTTTTTATATGTGCATGACATTAATTGTTTTTATGGTTGCTCAAGCATTAAAATGTAAATCATCATTAAGATTTATTAAAAATTTATTCATTATGAAAGGCATATATTTTATTAATTACCATGTACTATGCTTTTCTTGAATTAAGTAACATCCTGAAAATTTATTAAAATTCATATTTGGCCCTTACATATCGCAGCTAATATTTAAGTAGATCACTTTCAGAGTTAACCGACCATCATTAGGAATTTAATGGACTACTGCGAAGGTTTAACGAGACTTATTGAACCGTATTTTGGTATTATAATGACTATATTTTGGTGTTGTTCTTTTACATTTTTTTCTTATATGAACATCTAAATTGTGTTCCCTTAATTTTCCTTTTACCTCAATATATCTGTATTTATATCCTACAATTGCATACCTTAAAATAATGGGATAAACTTAAACAAAGTTTACTTTGTTAAAATATTTATTTATTTATTATTTTTTTGTGAGATTGAAAGAAACTTAAAGTTTCCATAATTTTCACTAAACAGAAGTTGTGCAAGACGAATTTGATTAGGCCTTTTCTTTTTATGCTAAGTTTGCTAGAGTCTGGAGGAGGTACCCTTTTCCACTATTCTTCCGCTAAGTAAGAGGAAGTGCAATAATTGTCCACTAGCTTGTAAGTGTAGTGTTTTGGGCGAATAGAATCTTATGTAAGGAGGTGATTAGGTTCAGAAGTAGTCTAGTTGTCCAAATAACATAAAAATCTCATGTATTTTTTATTTTACTTCCTCTATCTGTTAGTGTTAGTTTAATTTCTGTTGAATTTAGCTTGTTTTATGCTATATTAATTTTCTTTTGAAAAGTTTTATGATCCAATCCAACCCCAACGCTCTTTTCATTTGTTTTTGCATTCAAGATATCCTCTGGAGTTAGCTAGGATGCAATGTTTGATTTCCAAACCACATTCTTTCTTCTATTGCCTCCTTTCAATTAATTCCTACATGTAATTATATATTGTATATCTGTGTATTTGAGATCATGTATGTCTCCTATCTTCCGAAGCAATTATTGTAAGCCGAACCTATAATTTGGCGCTCCTTTTGATATGTGCTATTTCTATCTCTATCACTATTGTAGGACTAAATATTTTAAAAATATGTTAAATCGTACACTACCCTTAGATTTCACCCTCTTTTTGCGAGGACTTTTAATATATGGGGTTTGAGGTTTCCCATAGGCTCATACTCTTATGTTAATTATCCCTCCCGATAATAAGAGAGCTCTCTTGATTAAGACTTGTCATTTAGAGTTGAATATTTAAGATGTTAGCAATAGACATACGATTTAGATTGTAAAATTTATCACTTTGAGCTTAAAACGGATAGTGGGAGAAATGATAACGAACCTGATCAAGATCTCATGATTTTGTTATCTTGGGTCCTCGTGGTACTTAATCTACTCAATCATAGAAGGTTGTTGAACTAACCTGAATGAAGGATTCTTGTCAGTAACCATTGATTGCATTGCATTGTCCAAGAAACCCTTATATATCTTAGGTGAATGTTTGTCTAAAGGGATAAATTTAAATCGACCTTAGCTAACAGAAAAGTTGGTGTCAATCAAATGTATTATTATGGTTCACAACTTAAAAGACAAAAAGCCATTGAAAAACATACGGGGTGTGGGCGTAACCGTATTATAATGGTGTCATTTGGCAGTAACCACCTTGTCAGAGAGCTCTAGTCACAACTGTTATTTTGTAAAGCTTTTGGGTTAAACCATACCGACAAAGGACTTCGGTTATATCCTTACTGGCGTGAATTTTTCTTGTTTGAATATAATGTTACGCTCGATGTGTCATTAACTCTTTTCGGAGTTAGAAGTTAATCAAAAGTTTGCAACCATCGATAAATTGTTGCATATGATGGATTTGATTTGTTTAATGTTTTTAAGTGGTTAATTTTATGTGGATGTTTAATCTGTTATTTTTGAAAATTTATATTAAAATTGATCTATTCAGTTGAAATTCACAATTACACGATCATCATTGGGAATTTGATTGCTTGAAATTTATTTGAAACTTATTAATTTTGAATTTTTTTAAAATACTAGTATTTTTAAATTTAATCCTGATGAGAATGATCATATTAGGTGTTTGGACTTGCAAATTTCAAATATGTGATTTAGACATTATTGGAATTTTTTAGACTTGTCAACTCTAATCCTTAAGAGGAGGATAATCAGACTAGTTGAGTTGGACTTACAGCCCTAACTTATTGACAAAACAATTTAATTGATTAATTTTTAAAATTTGAACTATTTGAGTGTAAGTTTGGCCTTAACTCGCTCATCATTCCTAAGTTATTTATTAAAGCATTTAGAATTTTAGTTAGAGCCCGTGCAGGCATTGGAGTGCATGCAACGTTACATCTTTGGGCTTTATAAGAGACCACCTTCTGTTTTCTAGCATGTGTATTACGGATCCGATGATGAAATTGAAATGTTAAACCCATTGATATCTAGAAATTGTTGAATTCTTAAACATTACATATGCTCTAAATTTCTTTTATAAATGAACTATTGCACATTTTCTAAGTGAACTTGCGTAAGCTTCAACCATATTTTAATTCATCTTAATAAAAATAGAGACTCTTATTAAAAGGTTCCTTTCAGTTTACTTTCTTATAAGTATATAATAGTTCAAGTGCTCATTATAATATCTTGCTAGTGATTCTTTGCAAGACTCTTGTGGGCTCTGCTTATCAATTTTATAATTTTGTAATGACTTTCGAAGATAATTTGAGCAATCATTTTTTCTTGAATTTTTATATTTTGATTTCATTCGATAATCAAGTGAGTATATTAATACTCAAATATTTTTATTTTCATACGAAGTTTATTTTAGGCATCTTCTAAGTTCAGATTTCCAAAATTTGAATCATTTTTATGAATTCAAAAAGGCTCATTTTTAAACTACTTGACATGTTCAAAAGTTCATATTTTTAAGCCGCAAGTAATCCCAAATATTAAAATCTTAAGCACTTTTATAAGTTCAGAAAGTCCACATTTCCAGTTATTTGTAAATCCAAATTCACGCGAAATTTTGACAGCCTTACAACATCAACTTCCACGGAAGAGTATCAACATTCTCAATTGTCTTAATAGAATCGTTGATCATTGTCGTGATATACTATAGCTGAGGGAGCAAAAATATGTATTTTGACCCACGTTCTTAAAACATTTTATAGGCCTTCAATATACCTGCAAAAAAAGATAATCACGAGGGCAAGCATTTTCTTGAATAGGTATTTTACTTTCTCCGAACGTAGTTAATTCTTAATGATAGATATTCAAGTTTCCTTGTGGGTGGGGGATGGAGAAAAGGGGAGTTCGTGAGTTTTTGCGGTTTCTGAATGGAATAAGAGAGGAGGGCTCCGTCTCTCGTGTACAATTTTTGTATTTTTGAGAACGAAAGGGAACAGTTCTCAGACTCGACAAGCAGGAAATGCAGTTTAGGGCATGTGAAATAGCTCAAAATTTACTTAATTTTAATTAAATTTAATCAAACATAATTAATAACGCTAAAAATTTTTTAATAATTTTATTGACGTCAACATGAATAAATTAAATTTCTTAAAGCTGGTATTTACAAATGAATGTTTCCAGGTACCTGCATGAAGTTTGTTCTCCGTCTGTTGTCCACAAAAATTTCAATTCAGCCAACATCTTAATGGATGCAGAGCTTAATCCTCACGTTTCAGAATGTGGACTAGCATGCCTTATCCCTAATGCAGACTATCCGGTAAGATTATATTTCCAAATGGAGATTTACTTGCAACTGCTTAACATGTTTTTTCTGTCATAGCTGAAATTTATGCCCATGTGGTTTTAAACTTTGGAGGTCCATAAATTTGTAATAAACGGTTTACTCCTTCCTGAACCGTAATAATTTTATTAATGCAAGTAACTTTACGCATTGACATTCTATCCCGTTGTTCAACCATTTATGGTTTGTTTACTGCCACTTGCTAAAGTTCCACTATTCGGAGTCTGGTTATCTGTGAAGTGAGAGAATTCGAAGTCTTCGCTATCAGAATTGAGTTTGATCCAAATGACAAGTAAATTTTAGGTAAAATCCTTATGTCCCTTAGAAGAACTAATTTTCTCACTTCGACAACCAGGCAAACATAGGAAATCTCAGGTTACCCATTCCCCACTTCACGGTGCCCTTGATAGGCAACGAAACAGCCCCCAACTAATTGAATGGTTCAGTAAAAAAAAACCCACTCGGATGCCATTATTATTATTATTATTATTATTATTATTACTATTATTTAGTTTAATAGTAGTTTTTAGCTTATTTATTTTAAATCTTAATTAGTTTACTATTTAGTTAATTAGTACAGTATGCATTAGTCGGTTTGCTTTATCAAATTGGCTGAAATGCTATTGTTGCACTGAGCCATATATAAAATCAGAGGCAAAGTTAGAAATTTTTCTAACAGAGGCATAAATTAACTATCCTCTTCCTTCTAAAAACCGCCCCAAACCCCCTTCTCCCCAATCAACTAGTCATTGCAAATTGAAGGTTAATCAACCAACATTATTCTTATTGGTTCAAATTTATAAATTTGAGTCAATACATATATGCACGTGTGGGCTTCAAAAATTTTGATGCTCTAGACTCTTGTATTCGTTGAGAGAGCTTTGAGGGTCAAATTATCAGCAGACAGATTGGATTGTAGATAAAACACTACTTAGAAATTTCACTTTTATTTTGTGAGGACAATTTGATTTGGGGCATGAGGTTTTCCATAGGCGCAAGTCCTTAAGGTTAATTTTACCCCTCTCGATAACATGAATATTTATTTGATCCCGTGGACCTTATGCGATAAACTTCACGATAACTCGATAATTTTACCCCTTAAGGTTAATCTTACCCCGCACAACATAACATTTATTTGATCCAGTGGACCTTATGCGAGCATTTTAAACTTCGTATGAATATTTTAAAAGATTTTTTTAAGAGTTTGCACGATCTTTGAACCAATGAATTCAAAATTCATCTCAAGAGGCACATCCTAGATTTTGAAATTATGTGTAGTTGACTCAACTATATAAATGTCTTTAAGCATTTATAACTATAGATTTCCTACTTATTATTCACATAAGCCTCAAAATTACTTGTCAAGATTCCACGACATTTCATTTAACTTGAGAAATAACAATGAAGTCTGTATAGGTTTGAATACTTTGAAGCCGATCCCTTTAAATTTTAACATTGATTTGATTCCGTGGAGCTTATGCAAGATTTTTAAACTTCATATTAATATTTTAAAAGATTTTACAAGTTTTAAGCGTTTGCACGATTTTTTAATCTATGAATTCAAAAATCATCTCAAGAGACACATCCTATAATTTAAAATTGTGTAGTTGATTCAACTATATAAATGTCTTGAAGCATTTATAGCTAAAGAATATCCTACTTATTACTCACATAAGCCTCAAAATTACTCGTCAAGATTCCGAGATATTTCATTTGACTTGAGGAATAACAATGAATTTTGTATAGGTTTTGAAGACCTTGAAGCCATTTGAAACTATAAAACTTTATTGGGTATTATCTTATTAGTTTACATGCAAAGTTACATCTTTAGGCTTTAAGCGGGATCACATTCTATTCGCTAGTAGGTGTATTGTGAATCTGGTGTCGAAATATGAAATCCTATATTTGGACTAAGTTACATGCCATCATAGTTTATGCTTTAAATAATTTGAAGTCCTCATAATCCATATGTTGAATTATTGGCAAGTCTTTGTTAGCTCAAATTTGAATTGATTTTTGAGATAATTACATAAAGAATTCCCAAAACATTGATATTTACAAATTAACCACCCAGGTGATTTTTTTGAACTATCGAACCAATGTATTTACACGGGCTATGATCCAACTATTGAGAATTTGATTAAAATAAAAAATATGTGTTTGGGTTTTACCATGAATTTTGTATTTGAGTGAGAATTTGAAAATTAGATGAAAGAAGGTGGTTTATTGTAAATAGCAAGTTTTAGTTGGCATGTATGTAACCTTGATTTTTAACCGTATAAGACTAAAGTTTGAAAATTCTTTATTTTTAAATTAATTTCCAAGTCCTAGGAGTCTAAATTTGAAAATTTTCAATTTCAAATTTATTTTCAAACCCTAGGAGCCTAAGCTTGAAAAAGTCTAAGTTTAATTTGATTTTAAATCCTAAGAGAATATTTTTTCAAATTCCAAAATGCAAAATTGAATTATTTTTGTTGATTAATCCATATGTAAAGTCATTTCATTAAGTCCAAATAGTTCAAATTTTAAAATTATTTGCAAATCTAAATTAAAAGAAAATTTTGGCAACCTCTTGGCGTATATGCCCGCATTTGGGGGCATCAGGAGAATATCAGTCTGCCAAGCTGTTTATAAGACATGCTGGTCAATATCAAAACACAAACACAAATTTTCTCGAATAGTTACTTTGTTTTCTCTGAACGGTACTTAATTTATTGAATAGGTACTCACATTTCTCAGTATGGTTACTTTAACTTTCTTATGAGTTCGTAATTTTTCTGAATGTTACTCAATTTTTCTGGATAGGTACTCGAGCTTTCTCGAATGGTTATTTTAGGAAATTACCATCCCACGTCATCCCCCTTTTATACCTTTTCAAGTGAAATCGGCGACGACAACGTAGTTGAAATGACAAGATAAAGCACATTTTTCTGATATTATATATATATATATATATATATATATATATAATTTAAAACATATAATATGTAATATAACATGTAAATACTTGTAAAAAAGGGAAGGGCTCATGTAAGAAGAAACCTAGCTTTGAATAAGGACTCGGTTTGGGTCTGGCAACAGGGAAGAGTGCGGTCCACAATTGATATGTTTTAGTGGATTTCTTTGTTGTACAATACAATTGAAGAACAACGAAAGCGATTCGTGCTAGGGTAGAGGAGAGGGTCTTTGGTGCAGTGAGATGGGCAAATTTTAGAGGACTTTATATACCTTGATCCTGTTGTTGGTTTGTGAAAGAGGACGAGGGTGTCAGTGCAAGGAAAAATAGAAGACAGTAAAGGCTTCAGTGAAGCGTGATATTGCGAAATGAAGAAGAGATGACGAGCGACGAGTTCTAATTGAAGAGTAGGGAATTTAGAAGCCTTGTGGTTTTTAAAGGAGAACAACTTTCCTGCATGCGAAACAGAGAGGAAGTTGTGGAGTGGGCTTTGATTTGAAAAAGAAAGATAGAGATGTGTGCCTCCTGCGTCTGAGAAGAAGGGGTTCGAGCTTTTGCGAGTGTTTCTCTTATCGGCTTCAGCTCAAATCATGCAAACAGGAGGAAAGATCTTATAGGAGCTTGCTGTTGGGAGACTCAAATGACTCAGGCATGGATTTTGCAAATGACTAATTTTTGTATGTGATTCTCGGCGGTGGAGAGGAAGAAGTGGAGAAGGAGGCTTCTTTGGTGCGATAAAGAGGCGCTGCAATTGGGAGAGATGGAGAGGTGATGGGTTGGGTTTCTCTGCCTAATTGTGCAAGACAGGGACCTCAGATTGAATAGATTGGGTTTATGGAAAGTTGTTGGGTGCTTTAGCCAGATTAGGTATTTACGAGATGTGGATCAATCCGGCGATAATACTTAGGGCTTTAATTTAATTTAATTTTTTTCTTTTTTTGATTTTTTGAAATTTAACATCACATAAACATATATCCTTACATGCATTCATATTTGATATGTTAAAACTTAGAAATAAATAAATACAATTAATGTGCTAGCTATGCTTCATGTGCTGAGTATGGGCGTGTGTCCATTTATCAACTTATGTTGAACTCAACACCAAGGGATTTCAATAATAAAGGGTCTATTTTTTGTTATGATAGCACATAATATTGATGCTCATACAAGATTGTGATAACATGGTTATTAATTAAGTTGTCATCTATTGTGGTGGTAAGTTGTCAAAAATGAATTTCGTTATCTGATGTGTCTGCTGGAAATAAACTATTAATTTGTTACATGTAGAGTACCTGAGAGAATTTTGTACATCATAGACGCATACTTGTATAGTTTTGTATCTTTTTTATTTATTAATGCAAATATATATTTTCCTGGAAGGTGGAATGACCACAACAAAACTATATTATTATGGAAATTTATTTGAATAAACTAAGGGTATATTTGGGATAACTGCAGTTGTTTGAAAAAACTGTTATGGGGAAGTTGTTGCAAGGAAGTTGTGGGTGAAGTTGTCTGTATGTTTTGTTAGTTCAGTTGTGTCTCAGTTGTGCTGCACTTGTTTATGAAAAAAAGATAGTATTACCTTGTATACTTTTGTTGTTTGTATGATAACCATTTTAGGATTAATAACTCATACGAAATTAAAAAAATACATTAAGAAATCCCAAAAAATTACAAGTTCAAATATTACATCTAAATTATCTATCTTAACAATGAATGATATAACAATCAAAATAAGAACTAAAAGTGCAAGAACAAGTAGTATTTTCTCATTGTTACATTTAAGATCCAAATAATCAATCCTACAGGATAACTTTTCCTCCTTAGATATTCTCCATGTCTGATCTCTATATGAGATAGACTCTTAGAACTAATTAGCTAACTTAAAAAAGTCGCAGTCCTCTCTTGATAAATCCTGGACACCTATAAAATTTTTTGCATTTGCTGCATTCTCTTTGTGATGTAACTTGGTAATATTGTTATCCACAATTGCAGTACAAGACTTTAGAACCAACATAAGTCTTCGAGCTTATATTTCCTTAAATGTGAAAACTTCAAATGTAAAATGAGCTTGCATTAATAGTTCAACAATAAATTTATGAGAAAAATTAACTAATAAGAAGAATAAAATGCAACGATAAAGATTTATAAAAAAGTAAAAAAATCACAGGCATCTCTTGATTTATTCCTTGGACACTTATAATTTTTTTTTAATTTTAAGTCAATAACATTGTAATCCAAAATTGTATCATAAGTCTCTAGAAGCAACATAATTCTTTGAGCTTATATTTTCTGAAATGTGAAAACTTCAAACATAACATGAGCTTGCAGTAAGAGTATAATAATAAGGTTAAATGAAGAATTAACTAATAAGAATAATAAAAATACTACGACAAAGATTTATAAAAAAGTGAGGTCTCAAAACAAAACTGAATTAGCGAATAATCTATCATTGTATGAAGACAGAGGGTCTTAGAAAAAATGGGATTTTGGTTGCCTTTAACCATGTAATACCGAACAATTTGTCATAGAAGCATATCGACACAGAGCTCCTCCAGAAGAACCTTTATAGTAATATGATTGAAAAAGAAGAGGATTTTGGTTAGCTTTAACCATGTGATATTGAGCTCAGAAACATATCAACATAAAAGTCCTCCAGAAGAACCCATATAGTCATATGACTGAAAAAAAGGGGATCTTGGTTGCTTTAATATCAAACTTATATCTCAAAATTATAGCAACATAATGGTCATCCAGAAAAATTCCCAAGTTCATATATCTCATCATACACATCCAAACCAAAGAACATGTAAAAAAATAAACTTATATCACACTCGCGGTTGCCTAGGAGGCCATTTAAGTGGAATAATGCTTGCTGATTGAAAGAAGAAAAAAACATAATAGATTATGAGATATTCTACATAAATATCATTGAAGAACATAAAGAGATTAATCATGTTTTTATATAATAACATACAAGTATCACACATTTACTAATACATTCATAATATGTTGTCACAACTGCATCTCCAACAGCTTCTCCATTTTGCATGTAAGAGTCACATACAAAATCATTGGTAATATTGACTTCCCCAAGCAATACTCATATGCTTTAGGAAAAACAATTAATTGATTTTCATCAAGAATATTAAAATCAATATCATATTTTGTTGGATGTCATGGAATATAATTTTGGGAAGTCATTATTGTAGTCATAATCTTCACCTGTCTCGAAGAATCATCCATTTTTTTCCACACACTGAATGTTCTCTTAAGTCAATGACACCTGTAGAGAATAGTGTCATTTGTTAAATATTTATTTTCTTCTCCAAATTATTTGGCAAGCCCGTTCAAAATATAAGATGTGATATTTCATGTCATGATATGGCTTAAGAAAATCATGTTGTAAGGGATAACCAACATCAACCATATAATATTTTCCTGCATATAAAAAAATTCATTTATTCACATTAGCAAATAAGTTATATATATATATTTTTTTTTATTTAGGTTCTTAATCTTGAGGCATCATAGAAAAATTAAAATGACTACTTCGCACAACAAAATTGAAAATCCGACTATCATATGCACTCTCTTTCCATTTAGCAATTACAAAGGTGAAGCACATTGAAATCACAAGTAGCCATAATGTTTTGTGTTTGTGAGCCACATTGCTCGATATATGCAATATTTTCATTTTGAGGTACTCGTGCATTAATGTGTGTTACGTCAATAACATCAATGCAATCCTATAAAATGTTTACATTGATTGGGTATATTTAAAATATATTATAAAATCCGATAAAAAAAATAACCTTAAAATATACTATGTATCTAGGATGATTCAAATTTTTTTTGGGTGTGCTCTAAAATATTGTGTCTTCAGGTGTAGCAATTTTGGAAAATCACTAACCAATTCAATTAAGAAATATCTACTAATTATTTTCGATGAATGTTGGAATTGCTCCATGGCAGGCCTGACTTGTTATATAATAAAATATACTTCTCTCGAAATCATTTTGGAGGATCCATGGAGGCCATGATTTTAATGTAATTCATCCAGTAGATCTAGGAAAATTTCATATTGCATAAGAAACATGTTAGGAAATCTAGTTGGGGGACATGAAAGTAACTCTCCAATACATTTGTCCTATATATACCATAAAGTCATGTAAGGAGTACTCACACTATATGAGTTATAGTACACTCATATATGAAGCATATAGATATTTTGATAATTATTTGATGGCATTGTCTTTCACTATTATTCATCATTTATTTAAAAAAAAAATTAAGCATCAATTGAATGATGAAATCACATAAAATAAAAATGTCTCACAATATAAATGATGATGAGTCCGTGTAGAAAATACATCAAAGCAGTTTGATGAAGCGACGACAAAAAAATATTGTATTCAAATATTGCGATTATTGTAAAAAATATATGTAATCAAACCAAAGCTTAGGTGCTAAGCACATAAAAAACTCTCTTTATTAGATCTTCCAACAATTTCATGACATACAAACACAAATTTATCTTTATAAATTTTTGGAGTTTCTCGTTATATTTTCATAACTTTTGGGACAGATGGTGGTAGTGCAATTGAGGTGCTAGGCTCAGAGAGAATACTACTGCATGCAGAAACTAGCTGAGAAATCTGATTTCGTAAGAGTATTGTGTCATCTTTCTTCTTTCTTTTATCCCTAGGCTGCAAAGATGATTGTTTTGTATGACTGGATCGAACATGTTCAGTGATAAAACATATGGCTTCTCACTTGAGTCGTATCTGTGTTCAGAATCTATAGGTTCAGATACATCAATGTTTGGTCTTTGACTCAAGGTCCATGTATGATCGTTTGTGGCAATGAATCCACCAAACTTG
>NEWO01000229.1:192161-203471 GCA_003013225.1 Phalaenopsis aphrodite
AATCCAGGAGTAAGTCTATTTTTTCAACCAATAAATGGACAAACATATCCACATGTATGTCACCCAAATAATTATCTTTAAGAACATCATTAACATTACTTCCAGACAACATGAGATTGTTAGCTCTCACAATAATATCATCCTTCCAATTCATCAAAAATAAGTTAGCCATCTTAAAGTGAATTTAGAAAAAGAAGCAATATATCATTACACTTGTATGCAAAATGTGCACAACATCGATCTATGAATTCCAATTAATCTGGTGATAAAAGTTTATGGCCTGGAATTCAACTACCGCAACCACTCTTGGTTGCAAGTTATTTCAGTTTAAGTGTGTTTACCATTAGCAAAACTGGTTTGTTTACATTAAAAAATACTATTATAAATAGTCTTACTTTCAGCATATAATCATCAAGTTCAACTCGCTCGTCTGAAATAACTTGTTTCTCGACTAGGGTCTTCTTTAATGGCCTTCTTCTTTTTTGCCTTGCTGATTTCTTCATAGGCTCTTCTTTACTTTTTCTTTTTCCTGTCCTTTGCTGTGAAAGGAGACATAACTACAATTTTAGTTCTTATTTCTCTCTTTTTAGCCGCACTGGCAATAGAATGTCTTTCAATTGGGACAGCATGAATGATGGCCTCTTGATCTTCCTCGGTTTGAGTAGTGCCTTCAAACTTGCTTATTGTTGGTTTGGGCTCGGGATGGGGAATGGAATTAGGAGGGGGGTGTTTGAATATGTTTCAGTTATTCTTTGATTAACTTTATTTGTTTCTCAGCAACATCTATTCCACTGGTAAAAATTTGTTTCCATCTCTCTCGATGTATTAGATATCGTATATTCAAAATCTACAACTCTATGCTAGATTTGATTAATTAATGACAACACTTCTTTATGCATAGAGCAGTAATGGTCACTATGTACCGGGAATGGTGGGGGATTTTGCACATGGGTTTGTTGGAAACTATGCATGGGGCTATGTTGGAGACTGTTGTACAGAGATAAGTTGCAAAACAACAATCAACAATGAATCTGAATTGGATCAATGAGGAATATTTGAACTATCGGCTTGTAAAGCTAATTCCTCAGCAATAATATCCCTAAAAGACTCAAAAACCTGAAGAAAATAGTAGATAATAAAAAGGAAAACATAACATGATTAGCGAAAAAGAACAGGTGATCGCTATCAAAAGTTTTTACCTGATCAGGTTGCAGCAGTGAAAAAACTTCACTGCACACTTGTTTTCCCCCATGCACCTGCCCTGAACCATCACATGATGTGAGGTGTTGCAAGATGCATGGTTGGGGCCACAACATCTGTGTGTTCAAAAAACAAAACTGCTTGGCAAGAAAAATTAGATTTATACAATGCAATCATATGTAATGTCAAACATGGTATCGTAAGTATCTTTAACATCAAAAGAGAGACATAATGACTCATGTATCCAAACAATATCTGGGATCTTCTCTTCTTTGCTATAACATCAAGTTGATTAACAAAAAACTTCCATATAGCATCTGGCCAATTATAGTCTGAAAGCTCATGAACATTTCTAGCAAGAAAGAGAAGATTCGTGGGTACTTTATAGTTATGGTAGAGGTAAAAAAGGTTTGTTAGCAAAAACTTAATAAACGTACTAATAAATTTATCAAGATTGTTTATTTTTTTATATTTTCTTAATTTTATTTTTAAAATCTAAAAATGTTAAACTGAAGAGGGGTTCCTTCTCTTTCTTCCCCTCTATTAGTCATCCCAATCATTAAAACAACTTCATCTGTAGTGAATTGCAAGTCATGACCTCCAATGCTGAAAACATGCCTATCATAATTCCAACATTTTATAAGTTGTACAGTTAATGAAACATCTTGTTGAATTGATGGCAAACTTAAAAAATAATGTATGTTAAAATTTGTCAATTAGATTGGGTTCACTACCTCCTCTTATTAAGTAAATCAGAGACCACGATGACCCAGGATGATGGAGCCATGGGATCTTAATCGAGTTCGTCATTATTTCCCTCGCCATTAGCTTTAAGCTCCATGTGATAAATTTTATAACTTAAAACTATAAGTTTGTTGCTACTATATGTTAAATGACTAGTCTTAATCAAAAGTGATCTCCCATTATTGGGAAAGGTGATTAATCATAGGGTATTGCGCCTATGGGATATCTTCAACCACAAATCAAAAAATCCTCAAAAAACGAGGGCAAAATCTCTAAGTAGTGTCTTATCTACAATCTAATATGTCTTCTAAAAATTTGATCCTAAAAGCTCTCAATAACACAATACAAAAACAAATCAAAGAGTCCGGAAGCATCAAAATTTTCGAAGCCCACATTATATAGTCTACACGACTGATCAACTTAAGAAAGTTGAATGTTTTAATAATTGAAGGACAATTTTTTATGTAGCAATGAAATTTGACCATTTATAAAATTAACATCCAATTAATTTTCATTTGAAATGAATCCACCAAAACTTAAAAGAGAAAACAAAACTACAATACAAATATCTTATTATTATTAAAATTTTAAAGAGCGACTTGCAACACAAACAAATACATAAACAATAATTCTTCCGTTTGGGCCAAGCAAGTTTCATAAAAAACCAATTTTTGGATATCGTGTACCTAATTTTCCCTAAAATTAAAATACAATATGAAAGTTATACATAGGTTCTGCGCACATTATATCAAATGATTGGGCAACTTTTGAGAAAAAAATTGCAAGTCAGACTTACTATAGTAATAAAATATTAATGAGAATCATAATAAACTGCATAATTTGGATTTAAGATGTATTGAATTTCAATAACTGCTCTTTTTATTGAATAAATAGTAATACGTATGATCTCATACCTTAGTGACAACATATCAAGCAAACTATGCGCTTCAATTACGCAAGTTAATAAGTTCCCTTGAAGGAAGTGTAAAACTCCATGAAGCAGATTTGCTTAAATAGAAAAATTCAAACAAAGTTTTGAAAAAGGTTGAAAAAAGTTTCAGGGTAAGAGTGGTACTCAAATCTCAAATTAAACTGAACCAAGTCGACTCGATTCCGGTCAATTTTTCAAGTTTTCAAAAATTATTTTATTCTCAATCATTTCAGATGGAACGTTCTGAGAGTTACAAAACCTTGTCTAAAGGGATATACACAGCTTACCAAAAGGATTCAGGTCCTCTTGAATTATCATGATAATTGCAATTATTAACCAAGCCATAAATTCAATTTAGATGATTTTGACGCTGAATTTTAAGTGATTGGATTGTTTCAAATCCATCCATTCAAATTAAATTGAATGGTATATGTAAATTATGCAGTTATCATTATAATTGGAAAGGATCAAATCAAGCTTCCCGACACTGAACAAAAATAACATAACCTTTTTTCTTAATAAACAAAAACATAGATACAAGGTTGTTAATTTCCTTTCAAAATGCCGTAAAAGTGATTATAAAAAAAAACAGGCATTTGTGTACTGACATAAAAAAAAGAAATTATAGTATTTTTCCTTTTTTTGTTATTGGAAGAGTTATAAACCACTCACTTCCTTTGTATTAGCATATCTAACACCTAAACTTCGATTTGTACATTTATGTCACCTTACCTATGTATGAAAAAGGTATATTTCACTTTTTAAATGTTAAAATGGTGGTATTTTTTATATGATACGAAAATTTTGAGTGGTATAAATGTAAACAAGTAAAATTAGGTGTTAGATTTATAAATACATATAAATTGGGAAGTATGTATGTAGATGCCCCCATTATTTTTTCTTTTTTCAAGAGAAACTATAAAGTTAACATCTGCGGTTCGTAGAGCCTGTTGATAAAAGATTGAATTAAAAAAAGAAGTCCCGTGCATTTTCTCAAGAAAAATTACATGCTTACCCCCACTGATTGTTTTCCCATTTCCTCACCTTATTTCCATCTTCGCCCATGCCACAATCACAACTTTCATACCAGGACGCAATGAAATATTTTCCCAAAATGAAATGTAAATGAAATTTTAATTTGTCTTCATACAAAAAAACCTAAACCTCATTAGGTACATTAAAAACGTTAGAAAACAAACCAAAAATCGCAAGCAACAGAAACAGCTTACTCAATAAAAATGGTTTCAATTAGCCTTAGTACCTTTGTAGTCGATTGCCTCCTCATCTGCTGTGACTGGCTCAAGTGCAGCAAATCCAACTTCTGATGTGCTTCCAGTAGCAACTCTTGCTTCCTGAAATGCAGGTATGCATTTTTCCCTTGCAAAACTGGTGCATGCATCCTTAGCTAATGCCATGCAAGAAGACATCTCACGCTCCTCACATCGCTCCCTCTCAGCAAAATCCATTGGTTTGGTACCAAATATGAATTTCCACCAGGGGCGCTTGCACTTGTTGGAGACGCTGATAGAACACCCAGCACGAGCTCCAGCCTTCATTTACACACACCCATCTTGCTATGAATTCAAATTAGAAAGATTTTGTAAAAGATTTACCATATGATGTAAAGAAAATTATAAGAAAACTAGAGTATTTCGTGTTATAAATGAGTTGGCTGATTCTTTTTTACATGTCGCAGAAGAATGCAGATTTGAGTAATGATAAATAGTTTATTGTATACAAATGCAGTAAACAATATCATGCCTCACACATGCTAATTTTAATAAGTTTGTCATTTTCCAAATTTCCCTTTTACATATCTAAGTTAGAAATTTGTTTCAATCATTTCTAACTTTTACCAGAAAGCACCGTTAAGGAAGCTGCATGCATGTGATTGTGGAGCTCAACATTGCCAGAGAGCAAGTATGCAAATTATCTCACGCATTTGGGATTTTTTTCCCAAGCTTGTTCCCCTTAAATTTACATGAGGGTCTCTTGTGTGATTGGCTTTAAATTTGGGGTTGATTGTGTATTTGCTGAAGCGACGAATGATGTACAACTGATGAGCCCGCTTTACCACATGACACTATTTTGTTCCAAAACATAATTTTCCTATCATGCCATTATTTCCAGCCGTAAAAAAATGTAACATAGAACAAGACAATTTCTCATGATCTAACACAATAAATCACCAATTAATCCATCAGCCGCCAAATTAATATGTTATGTTGTTTAGTACAAAATTATGTTGTGTATTTGCTGAAGTGGCGCATGAAGTACAACTGATGGGTCTGCTTTATCACATGACACACTATTTTGTTCCAAAACACGAATTTTTCATCATGCCATTATTTCCAGCCTTACAAAAAAGCAACATAGAACAAAACCATTTTTCATGATCTAACAGAATAAATCACCATTTAATCCATCAGCCGCCAAATTAATATGTTATGTTGTTTGGTACAAAATTATTGCAGCACAATTTTCACAAATAAGGATAAACTGCTAAGCTTACATGGTTATGAAACCATGAAGAAAATGCACATAAATTATTATGGCTTCAATCACTCCTTTTTCCTTTTTTTTCCTTTTTCTTTCTTTATTTTTTTTTTCTGCACAAATCAAGTGTCATATGTCAGAATTTTCAAAAAGAATGCTGCTAAAAAACATACCAAATAAGACGGCAAGCAACATTACCTTTTTAATATTGCCTTCAAATATTATACTACTGATTAACAGTTAAATGACAGTTCTAAAGAAAACAATGTGCCAAAAATCTACTCACATAAAAATAATCTAATTGCATATGATTTTGATAGATTAAAATAGAAAATTGCTCCCCACATATTCAGCAGAAACACAGTATCCTAGCAGCTTGTAGTTTGCTTACAAAAGTCAATGTCATATTTTATCTAAAAAGCATCATAAAATACTAATTTTTACTCAACTAAGAACATCCAGAAATATCACTGCCACAAAGAGAAAAGGGTTAGGTATCAATATTGAATAGCAAAAGCAAAATTTCAACTTGATTAGTTATCAGAAAATATCCAAATCCCATCACATTATTGGATGATTCGATTGAGAATTTCATGTACCAAAAAAAAACTATGATCAAGTAATATAAACACTAGGCACCCTCAAGGCAATATGGCTACCCAAATCGAACATGTTAGGCACCTGTACAAATGAAATAGCTGATTAACTTGATAAAAGTATTTTATATGAGGAATGTTGAAGGAAATAAAATGGTAATCATCAAATTAATTTATAATAGGTAAATACTAAATTTTCAAGTTTTTTTTCATTTCAAGTTCGTCCAGCTTGCTAAATACATTATCTTAAATAAGGAACCTGAAGTCATTTTTGAAAATAACTTAAATAGTTAAATTACTTACATTTACAACATGTACAGGAATAATCTATTATGCAATCTACTCCATCTTTATTATCATCTTTCATCTCTTCGCAATCATTGGTTTGTATCCCTTTATCCCTTCCTATCTCATAAGTCGCATCATCTTCATCCTCAAGTCAACTAACTACTTATAACTTCAAACAGACTATTAAACCAATTCTTGCCTTAGAAATCCCAATTAATTATGTAAATTAATAAGGATAAAACAGCACAACCAGCATGGGATGCCAAAAATAAAGCCTAACTGAAGTTAGCAAAGAAATTCATCACACTAACTAAAGGAGAAGAACGCTATAAATGGCAACAATTAAACATTGTCATTGAATGTGTGCTATGCAATAAATGTGACTTTAGCTAATGCAAAAGCAAAAGCAATTGTTACACTCTAGGACATAACTTAACATACAGTACGCACACAACCTAAATGAAGCCACCCATATGCGATTCACTGTGAGGCACTCCCTATCAAGACTGCCAAAACTCTGCAGCCAAGAGCTGGTTTGTACTCCTCTATCACTTTATGCAGCTGCTTTAACTTACTGCCTGGCAAGACTAAAGCCAGCCAGCTCGGCCAGCTGCAAAACCAGAAGTCTTGAAAAAAAATATCAACTTTTACTAGAGTACGCACACAACTAAATGAAGCCACCCATATGCGATTCACTGTGAGGCACCCCCTATCAAGACTGCCAAAACTCTGCAGCCAAGAGCTGGTTTGTACTCCTCTATCACTTTATGCAGCTGCTTTAACTTACTGCCTGGCAAGACTAAAGCCAGCCAGCTCGGCCAGCTGCAAAACCAGAAGTCTTGAAAAAAAATATCAACTTTTATTAGAGGTTTCAAAATATCCAGAAAAAAGGCGAATTTCTAGCAATCATACCAGAAACCTAAATTATCGAACCAAGCACAGATCAGAGAAATTTTGTCGTTATCAAACAAGTTTATAAACGCTTAAAAGATTAAAACATTTTCACATCTGAAAATAATACGACCAGAAAATCGTTCGTTACTCCAGCGCCATAAAAAATCATTCAAAGAAGGCGGATAAAAATGAGAAACGAGTCATATCTTCAACTCCAGAACTCCCAACAAAGACCTTTAAAATCGTCTAAATAAACCCCAAAGATTAGGGTTTAAAAAAAGGGGGCATCCGTGGTCCATAGATCACACAAAAAGACCGGATGAAGCAAGATCGAACGAAGTGTACCTCGCACTGCTCTAGAATCTTGGACTCCGTGGCCCGAAATGCAGATCTCCAGCTCGCGGCATCCTTGAAGGCAAGTACGAAGGATCCAGCCGAGGGCCGATCACCCGGCCCGGCTTTCATGGGCGCTCTCAGAAGGGGGAGTGGCGGATCGAATGGCAAAATGGTTGCCGAAGGCGAGAAATCCTCCAGATCGCTCTCCCACTTCATTTCCACGCACTAAAACCTTCTTGGCTCCTTCTCGGGTTTGCCAGGTGCGGCTGCGAGTAGGATTCTGACCTCAATTCTGTAAATTGTAAATTCGTTTTATTCACCTCAATTCTGACCTTAGTAGATTCGGATTTAAAAAGCAATAAAAACGCAGCTTCAAAATTTCCCATGAGTCCGTGATGTCGTGATTAATGAGCGCTTATCATATTCGGACTTCACACAGAGAGATGTGAGACAAAACGTAAATTAAGGGTTTGTTTGGGGCAGCTGCAGCTTATCCAGCTTCTGCTGATAAGCAGCTTATCCTGATAATTTGCTGATGAGCAGCTAATCCAAATAAGATGGCTGACTGTTTGGTTTGTGTGTTTGGAAAACAGCTGATTCTGGATAAATGACTATACTGCCCCTGTTGTGGATAAGTTGTTTATTTGTTTGGTTTGTGTGTTTTGTAAGCAGCTTATTTATATTCTTTTTTTAGTTGAATGAACAATCTGTCACGCATAATTTGTAATTTTCTCAACAAAATTAAAGTTCAAATGTTACGACATGAAAAAATAAAAGAATTGAGTTACATTTATATAACTCAAATATTTTTTATCACATCAAAGAAGCAGAGTTACATATACAAAAGTAAAATATATCTTCACATACTAATATGGAGGTGATTACATCAACTGATAATTGTCCATTACTTCTTACTGATAATTGTCCATTACTTTCAGTTGATACACAAGTTTCATAACAGTATGAAATTATACTGCTCCTTACATGAACTAATAAGCTTACTCAAGTATTTAAACAGTTCATGTCATATTCATCCTTTGGCATCAATATACACAGATCATTCAACAGCTATACAAAAACGAAACACAAAAAAACTTCAACTTTATCAAAATTACAAAAATTATACATTTTAAGAGGTCATTCATGCTACAAAAATTATCATTTCAACAACACTTGATTTTATGCTTCTCTTCCCCAGAAACATAATGCATTGATCAACCATTGTTACAACCCCACCACTAGATCGATCACTACTAAAATGAGATACCATATATTCAGTTCTGTCCATTACAAATATATCACAGTGAAAAGCATGCACAAAGGTACATCCTTCATAAATTTCAAGTCATAAATCATAGTGGATATTTATATCACATGTTTTACAACAAATGAGTGCTCACAATGATCAAATAACATCCTCATAGATTAAAACCCAAGGTGTTTGTTTTAATTGCAAAAACATTGTTCGTTTTTTATTTCCATGAGAGTTAAAATTCATAAATTCCAGTCCAAAATTATTACTTTTTTCACATGCAATTCATGCATTCAAAAGCACAAAAAGAATTGCAAAACCTACATTACAAACTGAAAAACATGAAAGCACGTAGGAGGAGATGACTCACTATAAGAGATCATCATGTACTTAAATTCAATCAACATCACGAAAGGATAAATCCATCAGATCGTTGCAGTTTTCTTGATTAGCTTCAAATAATCGCAAAAACTGTATAACAAAAAACGACAATATATGAAAAAATAAGGAAGACACATCCGATCTCGCCTTAAAACATACCACCGAATGAGGCACACAATATTTAATAGCACTGAGCCAAACAACCCATGAACACGTTAAAATTTACAAGCAATAAACCATATATAGAGTAATAGAGGAGAAAAGCTCAATAAGAAAATGCTTCAAACAGTTTAAAATTTACAAGCAATACCACTCAATTCTTGTGATTTTTTATATCTAATGCCTCAATTCTTGTATACATACCACTCAATTCCTGTCAAAATCAGAGCAAAACTAAACTTCAAAGTTGCAATTCTGTCAAAATGAGATCAAAATCAAAGCAAAACCATACTTCAGATTATGAAGGAGTTACGAGTGTTATGACTCTCGGGTAGGTGAAGGTGCTGGTTAATAGGGCTTGATATGCTGTAGTTTGGAGAGGTGTAGAGGTTGGAGCTTCTAAGAGAGGTGGCGTTCTGCTCGCGGGTTGGAGGCTGTGAAGAACGAAGAAAGGAGAGCACTTTTCGGTTACTGAGCTGAGGCGTGTGAGTTTGTGCATAGTAAAAATTTTGGGTTGGGTTGACGTCGGCAGGCCGTGGAGTGTGAAATTGTAGCCTGGGAGGAGCAGGCTGCTCGGGTTGATTGGAGGCGTGCTCGAACCGCATGAGAGAGGTGGGATCACCGGTGGGATGCCTTCTTTTGCTATCAGTGGCCGGAGAAGTAGACGGGACTAATCAATTCCTCAAAGAAGTTCTAGAACCTCTGAAGGCTGGTTTTGGAAGCTGAGCAAAATTTGAAAACCAATCAAAACAAAATAAATGAGGAAAATTTTGTCGATAATCTCTTGCCAAGTAATCCGACGAACACTAAGACCTCCGATTGCACGCAGAAAATGAAAAAGAAGTGGTCGATTCAAGGAAAACGAAGAGGTAATCCACCTGAAGAGAAGAAGTCGCAGCAACGACTGTGAAATTCTGATCGCGAGAAGAAGTGTTCGACGACTTTGATTCCAATGAAGCGTGGTTCTAAACTCTTAATTGGTGGCTGCTCCATAAGCGACGAACTTCGAATGGCTTTCAGTGAAGGAGAGCGAAGGTTCGTAGGGGTAGAGGCGTAAAACGAGGGATGAAAACGCGGATCGCGGGTATAACCCCACGATCTGCGTGTAGTACAAAAAATTAAACACTTTTTTTAAATAATTTGTAGAAACGTGCGAAACAAACATATAGGGGGCATTTTGAAAACGCCGCCGCACTTATAAGCTGCCCCAAACAGGCCCTAAATGAATTAGAGCACGCAACCCAGCCCGGCGGAACCCCGAGTCTAGCGAAAAAAGTGACTTTATGTTCAATATTAATCCCCCCAAAAGTTTTTTGTTGCATTTTTGTGCTGCCGCCAGTTCAGAAAAGCAGATTTTGTCGCTTTAGGTTTTCTTTGCGTTGGGTTCCAAGTTGGTGCAATCNGAATTTCTAGCAATCATACCAGAAACCTAAATTATCGAACCAGGCACAGATCAGAGAAATTTTGTCGTTATCAAACAAGTTTATAAACGCTTAAAAGATTAAAACATTTTCACATCTGAAAAAAATACGACCAGAAAATCGTTCGTTATTCCAGCGCCATAAAAAATCATTCAAAGAAGGCGGATAAAAATGAGAAACGAGTCATATCTTCAACTCCAGAACTCCCAAAAAAAGACCTTTAAAATCGTCTAAATAAACCCCAAAGATTAGGGTTTAAAAAAAGCGGTCATCCGTGGTCCATAGACCACACAAAAAGACCGGATGAAGCAAGATCGAACGAAGCGTACCTCGCACTGCTCTAGAATCTTGGACTCCGTGGCCCTAAATGCAGATCTCCAGCTCGCGGCATCCTTGAAGGCAAGTACGAAGGATCCAGCCGAGGGCCGATCACCCGCCCCGGCTTTCATGGGCGCTCTCAGAAGGGGGAGTGGCGGATCGAATGGCAAAATGGTTGCCGACGGCGAGAAATCCTCCGGATCGCTCTCCCACTTCATTTCCACGCACTAAAACCTTCTTGGCTCCTTCTCGGGTTTGCCAGGTGCGGCTGCGAGTAGGATTCTGACCTCAATT
>NEWO01000229.1:222112-232705 GCA_003013225.1 Phalaenopsis aphrodite
ACTCCATATTTTTCAAAACTAAATTTTTTAACGTCCTTCCGAAGCGGGCAACGGGATTTCAATTCCGATGACCGACAGCTTCTTACGGGCAAACCCCACACCAAAAATAGTGCCGACAAGACGTTAAGTTGACATGTGTTAAATTGGGTACTGGCGCTTAAGCACCAATATCCGGCGCTTAAGCGCTACAATTAAAAAACATGTGCTAAAGTTGGTTTCTAGAAGTTTTAACCAAGGATTGGTTAGCTTTGACGTGGGAGACGGTTCTAAGACGTGCCTATGAGTTATAAGAAGAATTTGGAGCCTATAAATAGAAGGGTATGAGGAGAAATATCACCACACTTCCATTTAACTCTAAAATCTAAGTGAAAAAGAGAGTTTTGGAAAAATGTCATCTTGGGAGAGTGATTGGAAGAAAAAGGAGCAAGTAATGAGAAAAAAGTTTATTAGTCAGAGTGCGCAAGAGTTATATAACGGTTTCCTTGCCGTTAGTATCAAAGGGATATCAGAGAAAACACTAAAATTAGGCTGGCGTGGCTTCAATTGAGGCAAAAGTGATGGAAGTTAATGTGTATCTGGACCATATGGGATGACAACTTAAGATGCAGTTTAGCCATACCAAGTTTATAGAAGAAGCATACAAGGCTATGTATCTGAAGAACAAATGGATTGAAGAAGATTCAACTGGAATTATTAATCATCGTCTGTTCTTTCAGATATGCATTCCAAATGCTGAAGGAGAAACTAATGATAGGCCAGGATTCATTTCATCAACTAGGGAATGTAATTAAGTTCGTGATTTAGAGTTATGTGTTTAGTGTTTGTTTAATGTTAAGTGTGTTTAGATTATTTTAATGTTAAAATTGTCTAGTGTTTATGTTAGGAACTTTCTCATCCGAGACTATTTAGTTAAAGAATCGATGTACTTGAAAACATTTGTAATTATTTGTGAATGGATATAAGTGTTTTGTTTGTGTGAAATTTTGTGTTATTATTTGTTGAATCAAATTAGTTAATATTGGTGAATCTTGAGTAAGATGAAAGTTAAGAGGGAAGGAAAAAGTGTATAAAGTGTTTTGAGGCCATTTAGGGTTGGTTGACTTAGTCTAGAAGTACATTTCACTTAAATTGAAAAAATCAAACTTTGTGCACTGGCGCCTAAGAGTCAAGACCCACGCTTAAGCGTTGCCTAAACCGAGAGACAGGTGCCTAAGTGTCGAACCAATTGCGCTTAAGCGTTGATTTACGAGAACCGGTTTGCGAACGGTTTTAAGTGAAAAATTGATCAGAAAAACTCCATTAGCACACCTTCGCTTCGCCTTCTTCCTCAGGTTTTTGCGACTTTGGAGCTAGGGCTTACCATATTTGAAGATTTCTTAGAGATTTGATAAAAAAAATGCTAAATTTGATATCCTCAAGGAAAGAGCTTCATATCTATGCAAAAACTTTTTATTTTCGCTATGTATTTTGATCACATTCATGAGCTACCTGAAAATAACTATTCATGGTAAAAATTTGAGAAAAATATATGGAAAAGACATGGATTTTTTAGTTTAAGCTTTTTAGGAGTTTAGTTTAGTGATTTGGAGTTGAATGTAAAATTTATTTTTAATTTTATACATTTTTTAGAAATGACACCTAGAATGAAGAGGAGTAAGGGGAAGGCTCCACTCGATTCAAACAAGTTTGTCAGTTCAAGAGTTCAGGATCAATACAGTGATGCACTGTAGTCGAGAAATTTAATCCCTGAGCAATGTTTTAAAAGTCCGAGAGGAGCTGTTAAAGGTTTGGTTGTTTGCCGCCAGTGGGAGTGGTTCTGTTATTTTTCTGCTATCGTAGTGATTTATGTTGTGCGGGAGTTCTATGTGAATCTCCCTGAAGCTGATGAAGAAGGAGTCATGGTGAGGGGGAAGACAATGCCTTTTTCACCTAAGGTAATTAATCAGTTTTATCATTTTTATTCAAATTATAGTCTTACTAAGGAGGAGCTAGACGAGATTATTTCATCTTTGACTGCTGGGAGCGGGCTATGGAAGATCACAAATGAAATAAGAGTAAACTTTTCTGCTTCAAATTTGGATGCCACTGAAAAGACATGATATTATTTTATTTCTGCTACTCTGATACCTACAAATCATTTGAGTGAAGTGACTCGAGATCGAGCAACCTTGAACTATTGCATTCAGCAGATCAAGCCTATTAATATTGGAGCTTTGATTCATGGAGTTATTACCAGTTTAGCAGCCATTGCTACTATTGCATTTTTGGGACTTGCATCCTTGATATTGTCTTTATGCGAGTAGGCTGGAGTTAGATTTGACAGCTAGGAGGAGATCTTACAACCACTGAAACCCATTACCAGTGTGAATGTGAAGTCCTATTCACATCATTCTATTTTTGGCTGGAGAGGAGGATTCTCTAGTAGTTTTGCTACTTCGATGTCACGAGCTTCTACTACACATGCTTCTACATCACAAGGTCAAACTCTAGATCTGATTCTCAGTTAATTATTATAGAGGATTTTGAATAATGTCATTTATACTAATGAAAAGGTATCAAACTTAGAACATTTTGTTGAGCATATGGATGGGTATATGAAGAGACATAGTGATTATAATGGTGAATTCAACTTAGCTATGGAAAACCTTATGAGAGGTAACCAGGACGTTGTATTTCCTCAGTACCCCAGATATTCACCATATGAGCCTGCAACTGTTCAGCGTAGTCATGATGGTGATGAAGAGGAGAATGATGATTAGTTTGGATCTTTAGTTTTGTTTGATGTTTTAGTGTATCTATTGTTATGAACTGTTCTTAGTGCAGTTATTCTGTACTTTGTGTTTTGCTTTTAGTTGTTATTGTTGAGACTGTTATGTTTTGTTTTGTACACCTATTGTGATGTATTTGTGTTTTGTGAGTAATTATTATGTTTAGTGGTAGTAATTATGATAATTGTGTTGTTTAATGTATTTAGTTAGTCTGTGATGAACTTAATTCTGGATCTTAGGAAGGTTTATAGTCTAACTAACTTTTTACTTTTAAAAGCCACGTGTTTAAAATTTTCAATTTACTACCAGCTATTTTTCTTTATGTTACAGTCATGTATGTTTGTTAGTCTGTTTGTTTGATTTTATGTTATACTCTACTGCATAGAAGTTTGATGAATCTCTATATGCCAAGAAAACTAAAATTTGATCAATTTTATTTTTTACTCCTGTTTTTTTTTTTAATTTTTGTACTTGCATATTAGGACATGAAAATTCTTGCAAGCATGTTATTTTTAGTTTTCATCCCTGCCAATATTTATATGATGCTAAAATGTTTTATTTTTTATTAAAAATTTAAATTTGGGAGAGGGATGAAAAATTTGCTTAAAAACTTAAAAGTTTATTTGTTCTCAAATGAATTTCAAATAAATTTAATTTTGATTTGAAGAAAATGATTATGTATATGAAGTTATATTAGGGAAGTAAAATTTTAATATAGAAATGAGTAAGAGAATTTAGTTAAAATTTATAAATAATGAGGAAAAACTTAAAGTTAAAAATTTTAGTGTGAAAAATGCTAAATATAGTGTAACTTTCTTTAGTTAGAAAAATACTATTATTATGTTTTTTGTTTTTAAGTGAAGAAAAATATCAACTTTTTGCTTAGGAAAGGAAGAGTGAAATTCAAAATCATTAAAGACCTATTCAGATATAATAATTCTTGCCTGAAAAAGAAAAAGAATAGAAAAAAAAGAAAAAGAAAAAGAAAAAGAAAAATTGAAAAAGGGGGAAGCTTAAGGATTAGTGCCTGATGAAAAATTGGTTTCACATCTAATCTTTTTAAAGTATACGACTTGAGAAACTCTTAAGCTTAAGAATATAATATAGTGAGTAAATGTATGCTTAATAAAAATTATGCTTAAGTTGAGAAAATAAAATACTGAAACTCTATATTTGGAAAATCTACAATATTTCTTAATTGGGTAGAAACTCATATTTTCATATTTCTTAACATTAAAAATTTCTAAACTTTAAGTTAGTCTCATTTACTAATTTTTTTTTCTAAATTGGACGGCTATATTTTTATATCAAAATTTTGGTAACTCCTAAAGAAACTCATATACAACATCTACTTATGTTAGTTTTTAAAGATTGAAAGGTCACTTGAGGACAAGTAACATCTTACGTTTGGGGGATTTTGATGCACCTAAAATATATATTATTTTTATACACATTTCTATACCTATTCTTGAGATATTGCACTTTAATGAAAGATATTTGTGTGATTTTCTTTCAGGTACAATTAAATGGATGAAAATGCTAAAATGAGTGGAAAAGAATCAAATTTGGTGCAAAAATGAAGAAATTTGAAAAATGAAATGGGACGCCTAAGCGCCCAGGTCTGACGCCTAAGCGCCAGAGGTTTTGAGCATAAGCGCCAGGTACCCCGCGCTTAATTGCCTGAAGTAGTTATTTGATGATTCATTAAATTTAGTCGAATTTTTGAAGAGGTGTTTGAAGCAACCTTAGTAAAAACATGGGAAATATCCCATGGACACGAAAATTCATTCAATTGGCTTTTGAGGAGACAACTTCTAGAAGATTCGTTGAATGAAGACACATTTTGAAGGGAAACCAAGGCACCTTTTAGATTTTTATTAAAAAAAAGACTTGGTCATCAAGACAAGAGGCCAACAACCCATAAAATTTACCACCATCATTCATCCAAGTACATCGCCGTGCCTGCCACTTTCTTTTTATTTTATTTTGAGTGTTTAGTTTGTATTGTGGGTGAAGAAAGAGAATTCAAAGGAAATTCAAGACATTTTGTGGAGAGGATTTGAGATAAGTGTTTATCTTTGTGACTACACTTGGTTTTAATTTAGATTTCTTATTTGTGTGCGTGATTTCTACTTTTAAACTCATGTGTGGCTGTGTTTTCTCCATGGATTCTGAGTAGTTTTCTTTATCTTTTTCTTTAAAATAATATGTGATTAAGTGTTGAAAGGAATTTGTGTGAAGTATTAGACTTCAATGTTGGAGGAAATTGTGATGATTTGAAACCTTGCCCTTAATTTACTTCTTGATTTAACCAATTTAGATGTTAATACCTATTGTGAGAACATGTAAGACCTGAGATGATATTGTCTCAGTCAACAAATGGTTTAGAATCACATATTGATTTCATGGATGATAATGTAGTTCATAAGGTTGAGTGCAAATAAACAGAGAAATAAAATTTTTAAGAGTGTAGAATTAGAGGACTTTAGAGTGACAGACTAAAGCCCCTAATTTGCATTATAGTTTTAGGCTTTGATACGAGATATTAGCCTCTATGTGGAGGGAGAAGAGGGAACTCTAGAGTGAGAGCTAGTATCTTCCCTACCTAACCGGTCTTCAAGACTATTCAAACTATAGATTAACCAATGTTCTTTATAGCATCTCTAGTAAAGGTAAAGAATATTATTGCTCATATTTGGCATAACACATTTAGAATAATTTCACAACAGAATTTCTCTACTTATTACTAATTCATAATAAGGAAAAAGATATTTTACTTATACTGTCTTCATCTTGTAAGTATTTAGTTAAGTTAGTTAGTTGATTTTTTTTATTTTCATAAACCAAAAATTACAAAAATAATCGAATTTGCATTCATATTTTAGCATCTTAAGTTTAAGTAAAGAATATTTTGGTAAATAAATTTTTGTCATTTAAAATTTCTAAATTTTATAGTTTTCTAAAGTGCATATTGCTAATCTCCTTGTGGGTTCGATATTCGGGGCTTAATAAAAAAGCCTTGTATTACTTGATAACGATACGTTTACTTGCGTAGTATCCCAAATTTAAATATTATAATTGTATTCTTATTTGTTTCATACTGGAAAACTTATTTAGCTTTTCTTTTAGATCAAGTTTTTGACTTTGTTGCAAATTAAGAATAACTATTAAGGAAATTAAGCATATAATCACATACATTACATTTTACATCTATATAGAAAGTCGGGATCAAATACCATATTTGTTTGGGATTTTGACACTACAATAGTTCCAATCACACTTGTATAACATGGTCAGTGATGCACCCCTAGTGTGCATTATTTTTCTGCGTGTTTTATGTCAATTTAAATCCCCGGTAACAGTGCCAAAAACTTGACCCATCCTGAAATTTACGCAGTAATTTTGCTTTCAAAAATATGGCAAAAAACTTGACCCAATTTATATTAAGTAGTTAATGTGCAAAATCAAAATGTTATAAAATATATAAAATAGTTCACACAATAGTGGTTCTACGCAAGTGCATGTATCACATAGAACTTTATTTAAAAACCCTAGTATTGATCCACAGAGAAGCGCAGTAAGAAATCCCATAGGCTAATGTTGACCTCACTTTTGGTTGAGGTTTAGTTTTTCCTCCATAGGACTTTCCTATTCACTATTCTTAGAAAACTAGAAAAAGAACCCTCACCATTAGAAATTCTACCCTCTTCTCTACTCAACTTGAATTTCCATATATTGATCCTAACTTCTAGCACTTAGTAGGTGGGGTTATTATGGGGGAGCTCAAGGAGAGTCACCCTTAGGACTGCTGGACCTTAGGGTTGACCCTGGGTGTTGGTCTAGGGCGTAAGGAACATACTTGCACTCACAATCACTCACAATCCTAAACTTAAACTGCTAGGCTTTGATCCCTTGATATTTTTGGGAGACTCATGTAGGTGGTCCCCTAAACCCACTAGCCATAGGCTAGGGTTTAGCTAAGACCACTACATAGAGGACCCAAAATGGGGTTTTCATTGGTCCATGGCTTATTCATGGTGGTTGACACTCCAACTCTACCAAGATACCCAACCTAGCTTTTTGCCCCTAAACTCCCCCAAATTACCTAGATACCCTTGGGACCCTAAATTTGGCTAAAATTCTCAAATTTACCCAAAATACCCAAGGTGGTTCAAAAATCATTTCAAACACCTTGAGAACACCCAAACTACCCAAAATTACCAAAATACCCCTTCCTTGGCCCAAAATTCCAAAAATTCCAAAAAAATCCCAAAAATTCCCAAAAGCTCCCAAATATTCCCAATTCCATTTTTATTAACTATCACATAACCCAATTTGGTCAATTTGACCACTTTTGACCAAAACCCCCAAATTTCCCTTTAAAGGCCCATTTTTTTCCAAACCTACATCAAATGTCTATCCAATTGGTCTCAATTTCCCCCAATTTCAATTCTAAACTTAAATTCAACCTTGATATGATCAATCTAGACCAAATCCAAGCCCAATTGGTCCATGATTTGAACCCAATTTTGAGCTAAACTAAAAACCCAATTTTGGCCGTATGACTTGGTTCCACCAAATTGAACCCAGGGCCTACTCCATTTGCCACAATTTGTGTTAAAAAATCTTCATAACATTCCTACACATCAAATTTGACCTTCAATTGTCCTTGGTGAAGCCCCAATTTCATTTAATTTCAACTTAAGTCCAAACATCCCCAAATTTGCCTCAAATTAGTCATGTCCCCAAACTTCACCAAATTGGGGGCCTTAACCTCAAAATTTCCACTCTATGTCTTCATGAAAAATCTTCACAACATCTCCCTTGATCATGTGGACCATTCAATTTAGACTTAACCCAAGGCTAGCCTAACCTAGACCCATTTCTAGCCCAACATGCCCAAATTGACCAAATTTCAAAAATCCCTCAAATTGACTCACCAATTGAACTCAAAATCACTTAAACCCATCACCAAAAATCTTTATAACAATCATCTACACAATTTTGATCAATAAATTAGGTCAATTAACATGGCTAGACTAGCTCAAACCCAAGTTTTGATCACTTGGTCCCATATTGAACCCATGCACTAAAGGTGGCCTAACTATCCTAAAGTCATCAAATTAATGACTCCACAGCCATAATTTGGACCCTAGAGATCAATCTAAACCCCATGAAACCCCTTAAGCTAAGCAATGGACCAAAGGTTTCCTAAATCAAGGGGTTTAATTCTATATTTTCTTAAGCCTTGGATATTTTTGCCAAAACAAAGCCTAAAATAATTAAATTATTGTGACATATTCCCCTGGCTCACCTGACCTCCCTAACTATCTCCCCTGGCCAGCCGGCCTGCTTAGTGGCTAGAAAATGGCCAAACCGAGCCACCCCCATGGGATTAAACCCAATTCAAACCTAGAGGCCACATCATCCAAATTGAAGCTTAGAGCCTCTCTGCCCTCCACCTAGGCAGCACATTTCACCTCCCAATTGGCCATGGAAGCAAGCCTAAGGTTATTTTTATAAAATGCTCCCCTCCACGGTCATGGAAGGAGAGCTGAAAATTCCTCTAAGAGACTTTCCCAAATTGATCTTAAAGCCTCTTTGAAACCTCCTCAGTGCAACCCAACCACCACATTGCCTTGCATCCCCTTGCCCTAGCTGAATGTTTGAGCTCAAAACTTTGTCAGAGACAGAACAAAGCTCTCCACACCTCTAAACTCCACCAAACTCAAATTAAACTCACCCACACCTTCATAACATTGAAAGAAGCTAAAGCCCCATCAAATACCTGTTCAATAGAGCGCATAGTATAAACTTTGATCAACACCTGAAATCGGCCTTGGTCGAATTTGGGTCTAGGCATTTCACCATAGCAAGTGGCTTAATCCCTAGCTTCTTTAGACCCCAACGAACATGCCGAGACTCTCTGATCGAAGCTTCCCTTCTCAGAGCCAAGGTATTGAACCTCTCCTCCTCCCGAGCCTATTTGGATTCTCCATTTGATTAGGCTTAATTTAATTGCATGATTGTCATATGGATATGTTTGTCTCACTTAGATGAGTCGATATGATCAAACCTGAGGTGATTTGGTTAAGCATAGGCAGAGATCTTAGGGTTTTAGTGTGGACGGTCACGGGATCACTCTATCGGGGACGATGAGGGGGAGCCGTCCGATAGCGCGTGTATCGAATGGACGGAGGAGATCGAGCCGGACAACACTTCCTTACATGAACCGTGGGTCGACTCAGTACGTGGATGGCGTCGTCCAACTAGAGCGTGCCACGCATACTTTCGGAGCTGCCTAAGATACAGTCAGCGTCGGGCGTTTAAATAGAAAAATAGGGATTTTCTTATTTAAATAAATAGCCCTAGCTTTAAAAAAGCATATCTTGGTGTAGAAAAATTATAAAAATAAAATAAAAAATACCCTCTTGCTCAGTGAACAGAGGAGAACAATGTGGAAATGATTTGGAAAATTTTATAAGGTTCACTATGACCAGAGGACCCCTTGGAAATAATGTCATGAGTTAAGTCATTAAGAATACACTTAATCTTCACCAACCCTAAAACACAAATAAAATTAATTTTAAAAAATATAAACAAAAAAATGACTTAATTTTTGATATCCAATATTTTTTAGGATCCAAAGAACTCACCATAAAAAATTTAAAGCATTTTGAGTTCATTTGGCAACTTAAGTTGAATTTTAAAGATAAATATCTTTTTTGACACTTAAATGATTTTCAAAAATCAAAATATAACTAAAAAATTTATAAAACTTATTGTTTGAGTTCTCTGTCATCGGGGGTATTTTCTAAAAATAAAATGGTATTTAAAATAAAAACTTGATTTTTAGCCTATTTTTAAATATTTAAATAATTAAAAATCCATAAAAAATCACAAAAATAATAAAATTCATGAAAAATGTTCTAAATTGCTTCCTAAGCACTTAGGAATAATTAGGATATTTTTCCTAATTTTCTAAATAAAGATACTGAATTTTAAAGCTTAAAAATAATTTTTAAAGGTTAAAATGGATTTTCACTAAAAATAATTTCAATAAATCAAATAAAAATTAGAAAAACATAAAATTTTCTTCTCTGGGTTTTTTGACCTTAGGAAGATTTTTCAAAAATACAAAACTTAATTTTCCCCTTTTAAAATATTTTATATTTAATAAATACCCCAAACCTTAAAATAATTCTTAAAATTCATACAAAATTCAACAAATCATGAAATTTGGCCCAAAGGTTTCACTGGTCTAGTTCTACCTTTAGTAAAAATTTCAAGGGATTAAAGTTTACCTTGGTCAAGTTAGAAATTTTCTTTGAAAAATCCTATTTTTACATGAAAATAATTATATAAATTAAATTAAATTTTGAAAAATCACATTTTCTCCTCTGATGTCTTAATTGACCCATGAATGAGGTAGAATAAAAATTACAAAGTCATTTGGATTAAATTTGATGAATTATGAAGTGTTAAAGTCATAGGGGCAAATGTGTAATTTTGGAAATTTAGCCTTAGTTAACATTTATACTTAATTCAAAGAAGGAAATGGGCAACCTCTGATCTTAATCAGTTTATCTGGATGTTTGAAATACAAGGGAATAATTGGTAGAAACCAACCTCACATTCTTAATTAAAAAGATAAGTTAATAAATTTCTAAATTATTAAAATTTGGAAGTTTATTAAAATAAAATGAACTTAGGACTTAGGGGTATGACCTTTGAAGTCAATAATTAATCAATTTAATACTTCTATTTGATTTTTAAATAAAATTCAAATAATGAATCATGACACCTAAAGCTTAACCTTTTCAAA
>NEWO01000229.1:249304-272466 GCA_003013225.1 Phalaenopsis aphrodite
TGAAGTGTAGATGTTAGCCTCAGGTGAGGGGAACATGGGAGCTCCAATGTGAGAGCCGGTATCCTCCCAGCCTAGCCGCAGATTCAGTAAATAAGCGTAGGATTAGTCAATGTTCTTTATGCCTGGACCAAAGGGTAAGGAATATGTATGCTCTTATTTGGCACAATATAATTTAAACTGATTCACTTTATCCATTCACTATAATTTCTTGACAAGGAGAAAGATGCTTTCTTATATATTGAATATCACATTTAAACCTTCATTAGTATCATTAGTTATTTAATAGTTATTAAAATTACGTAATTATTTCAATTGCCTATTAGTGACAGATAAGCAAATTGAACTTCGTTGTTGTGATTAAAGTATTGCTTTTCTAAAATCTTAGTTCGTAGTTCTAAACTTTCTCCATGTGGGATCAATTTCTAGGACTCCATTAGAGACCTATATTACTTGAGTGATACATATACTTGCATTGATAAGTGTGACTTTAAAATTTTTGAATTTTTATTTCATCCATATTTGTTGAATCTATAACTGTTTTTAAGGATTTGGTATAGTTGCTGAGGAAGTAAATCTTTTAGCAGTAATATTAAATACTTATATTTTTAAGCATATATAAAGTCACGGTCAGCAACCCAAAATAAAATTAAGTGGGAGAAGAACTTCAAGAGGGTGGGGGGCGAAAAAAGATAGGTGGTGTGAGAACCAAGAAGGAGAGATAGAGAGAGAAAGTCAAGGGCTTGGAGATTGTCTTCTAGGGTTGTAAGAGGAGAGAGAAGGCGAGAGATTTCTTCTTCATTACACTCCTAAGAGAGAATTGAGAGTTCTTGTAAAGAGAGAAAGGCTAGGAGAGAACCTCTAGAGATTTGCTTGGGAAGGATTGTGAGATAAGTTGTATTTTTCATTTCCTTTATTTGTAAACTTGTTTTTATATATGAATTCCATGTTTTATCGTATCCTTCTCATGAATTCTGAGTAGTCTTTTTTATCCTTCTCCCTACTTTGAAGAAATGGCTTTGTGAAGAATTGATTTTGTTTTCTACGGTTTTAAATGTAGATATATTGTGATGATTTGAACTCTCATCTTCATTTACTTTTCGATCTGACCAATTGAATTGTTAAAATATGTTGAGAAACATATAATCTAAAAAGGGGATATGATTTCTACAACGAAGGGAGAATCACATTTGATTTCATGGGAGAGTATGTCATCCATGAGATTGGGTGCAAATAAATAGGGAAATATACTTTGTTGGATGTAGAATTGGAAGATTTTAAGGTGACAGATTAGAATCCTCAATTTGGTTCGGTTGATTGGAAACTAATGCGAGTATGTTAGCCCTTAGGTGAGGGAGTAGTGGGAGCTCTGGAGTGATAGCCGGTATCCCCCCAGCCTAACCACAAAATTAGGGACCAAACTCTGGAATAGTCAATGTTTTTTATAGCTCTCGGAAGAGGGTAGAGAATAGGGTTGCTCCTATTTGACACACAAAAAAAAATTAAATATATTTTTCAAATGATTTCAATTTCTTCAAAAGCCATATTTTCATTGTAAAGGGGAAAAGTGTTTTCTCATACTTGAACTTTTCATCAACAAAAATCTTTGTTTTATTTCAACTATTTTACTTTTGAAAGTTTAACATCTAGTTTAACTTAACTGTTGTAGTTGTACATCTGCATATTTAGTAGCATTTCACTAGAGTAGTTTAACTTCAAACTTTGTACTTTACTTTGTTTTTATTTTTATTTTAATTTAAGAATAGAATATTAATAGCCAACTTATATATATTTCCATCGTCCCTATGGGATCGATATCAAGAACTCCATTAGAGTCTTATATTACTTGAACAATATGTATACTTGAGTTATATGTAGAAGGAAATTGAGAGTTTAAAAGAGGTTTTAAAGATAAATTATTTTCATTAAAGTTAAAT
Source organism: Phalaenopsis aphrodite (assembly GCA_003013225.1). Taxonomy (NCBI): domain Eukaryota; kingdom Viridiplantae; phylum Streptophyta; class Magnoliopsida; order Asparagales; family Orchidaceae; genus Phalaenopsis; species Phalaenopsis aphrodite. The sequence continues at coordinate 251,239 of NEWO01000229.1, forward strand.
TATTATTTGGGTTAGATTGCATATTTATTATTAATTTAATCTCAAGTTTTCGCCCATCAATCGTCTAGATAACTTTGTTGACGGTGGTGACGAAAAATGCGTCAAATTCAATTTTCTTTAAATATCAAACCCGCAGTCCATTATTTTGAAGAATCATTTTAAGTTTTGATTAATTATAAAATACATAAATGGGTATGTGATGTAAATTTCAGTGTTAATGTGCATCGAGTGTGTGAATTGTGAATCACAATGTCGATGTATCACGAATGCACACTAGAGTCACAATGGGTCTCATAAGGCTTTGAAATTTTAGAGGAACTCTGTTCGAGCCTTTACATACTGATCCTTAGCCCTTGCAACTAAAAGTTTAATGCTTAGAACCACTCACATGAGGCCTCGCAAAAGAGCTGGGAGATGATTTGAATTTCTAAAAAGGTGGGTGATCCCCGATCTTAATGCTTATTCACAAAATAACAATAGTTCTGATTGTATTTTTTACTTATATTTCTCTATTTTGCAACAAAACCAAAAACTTGATCATAAAGAAAAGTAAGAATTTAACTTTTTAATTTATATATATTTATATCGGGATACTACACAAGTATATGTATCGTTATCAAGTAATATATGACTTTTTGATTAAGACCTGAATATCGAACCCATAGGGAAGATTATGCAATATGCACTTTTTAGAAAGTTTTTCTATTTTTAAAAGATAATTACTTAAACTAAAAATGATTTTTGCAGGAATTTAATTATTTTTGATATTTTAACGAAACAGTAACAACTTAAAAAGATAACTAAAGTTTAATATGAAAATATCTTTCTTGTTATCATGAATCAGTAATAAGTATAGAAATTCTGTTGTGGAAGTATGCAAATTATGTTGTGCCAAATAGGAGCATCAATATTCTTTATCCTTACTAGAGATGCTATAAAGAATATTGACTAATTTAAAGTTTGAATAGTTCTGAAGACCGGCTAGGTAGGGAAGATACTAGCTCTCACTCTAGAGTTCCCCCGATTCCCTCCACCTATGGGCTAACATTCTCGTATCAGAACCTAAAACAATAAAACAAGTTGGGGGCTTTAACCTGTCACTTTAAAGTCCTCTAACTCTACACCCATCAATGAATATTTCTCTATTTATTTGCACTCAATCATATGACCTACATTCTCATTCATACAACCACATATGATTCTTTCCAATTGTTGACTGAGACAATACCAGCCCGATTCTTACATGTTCTTACAACAAATTTTAACATCTGGATTGACCAAATCAAGAAGTAAATGAAGTGCATGGATTTAAATCATCATAACTTCTTCTAACCCTAAACTTAATTACTTATCATTTTAAGAAGAAAGATAAAGAAAACTACTCAGAATCCATGGAGAAAATAAAACCACACTTTAGTTTAAAAGAAGAAATCATTGTCAAACCAACAACAAGTCTCAATTAAAACCAAAAGTAGTCCAAAACAAAAAGATAAAAACTTATCTCAAGTCCTCCACCAAACTCTTAAAGTTCATTTGAATCTTTTCTCTTTTATAATCACTCAAAACAAAATAACGAAAAGGATAAAGTAAATAAAAAGTGGTTCCTGAAAATCTCTCCGAACTAACTCCCTAGAGAAGAACTTTCAAAACTTGTCAATATTTTCAGGACCCTTTTCTAAGTCCTCTCTTCTTTCTTTTATAGTTTTCCAAGAGGTTCCTTGGGATCTCTTCAAAGTGTGTCTTGATTCGATGTATTTGCCCAAGAGATGCATCCTTTCATGATAATGTTCGTCCATGGTGGTTACAACCACCTATTAAGCCAATGGGTGCCTCAAAAACCTCTTCAAAATTCGTGAAAACCAATTTTAATCGTCTAGTAACTGCCACTGGTGCTTAAGCGCGGGGTCTCGGCGCTTAGGCGCGACCTTCTCTGTTTAACCGGCGCTTAGACGCCAAAACTCCTTTGCATAATTTTTCACCTTTTTGCTCCAAATTTGATCCTTTTTCACTCCTTTAAGCATTTTTTTCCATTTTTACTTGTATCTGCAAGAAAACCACAAAAATACCTTCCATTAAAGCGCAATATCTCAAAAATAGGTATAAAAATGTGTCTAAAAACACTATATATTTTAGGTGTATCAGTGGGTCTCAGTACTAGGTCTATAGGAGAGTCAAATAAAAAATCCTAAGTTTAGATCTTAGGCTCCAAGGAGAGAAAGAGACCTCACCAAAATGAGGTCAACAATGATAATGAGGACGAGTGATCGTAGTCTTTTTGTTTGGAAGCATGGGATGCTATTTTATTCATTATTGTTGTTAAATTGTATTCTTGTTGGCTCAATTTGTAATTTTATTGTGGAACTCTTTATATTCTTATTGTAAATATTTATTTTTTTTTGTGCAGCTTTATTTGGTATGATGTTTTGTTCATTTCATTAGCACTTTTTTGTTACATACTTGTTGATTCATTGTTGATATGAGCATGTCATAAGAAGTATTACTATTATTTATCTCCCCATCTGCATTCATGTTCAAATTGCTATAAGTGTTTGGAATTAAGTTTGGGGGGAGGGGGGATCTTATGGTGCCTAAGATTATTTGGCCTTAGTAAATTAAATTTAAGTTGTTGTTCTTAGTTAACTTGAGGAAAGTGTGGATAAATATTGAACTGTAACAATCTTGAGAAAGGAGAAACATAGTTAACTAATTTGAACTCTATGTGAATTGAGTTAGACTAGTGCTAAGTAAACTTTGCAACAGTATATGAAAAGGTAATTAACATATTTACTTTTAAAAAGAATTAGATATTTGTTAAACTAGGAGCACTTAGATGTATATTTAAAAAGAATTTAGCTTCCTTATAATTGTATTTTTTCTAATACTTCTTAAACTTTTAAAACATTAAAAAGAAGAGGAACGTGGTGTGTTTCAATTTTGAGAGATGATATTAGAATTCAAAATTATTACAAGGCCTATCCTGGTATAGTAATCTTCAAGGAATTATTCTTAGAATTGCAATATGTTCTTAAGGTATGAAAAAAAGGTTTAAGTTAAAAAATATAATGAGGAGAAGTTTGAGGAGAAGGCTTAACAAAAATTGGTTATATATTAACATTATTTTTAAATTGAAAACTCCGCTACATTCCTAAATTTATTTATGTTTATGAAGTAAATTATTTAAAGGAGAGCTTAATTCTACATGTCTGATATTTGATTTGCACTATTTAGCATTTACTATTTTTTAAAAATAAATATGAAATCACATTTTATTTGTGATATTGCATTTTCCTATCTATGGTTCTTTTGAGACATGATTGTAGATAATGTTCCATGAAACCCACTTCTATAAGTTAACTAATTCAATATTTAAGTATTGGTGTTATTTGGGGACAAGTAGCCTTTAAGTTTGGGGATTTTGATGTGTGGATAAGTTAGCTAGTATTTCTTGATATTATTATACATTTTTATGGATGAAATTGCACTATAAGAAAGGTATTTATGTGTTTATCTTGTAGGTATAACATGTAATGGAAATAGGGAAACTAAGAGAAGATATGTGGCTAAAAGGTGTAACGTGGCGCTAGTGCCTAGGCGTCAGACCCTAGTTTAATGACTCGAGAGGTTGGCACTTAAGCACCAATCATTGGGCACCTAGGCGCCCATCCACTCTTCAGTAGACAGAGAGCTTGACGCCTAGGTGTCAGCCCCTGGGCGCTTATGTGGCAAAAATTATCATGTGCAATTGCTATTGTTTGGGACTTCAAATGTGCGGCTCATGTGGGGTATCATGCAGGGCTGCAGAAGAGTCATGGAAGACAAGTTAAAGAGGCTTAAAATATCAGTACATTGCAGGCTTAAAGGGGATTGATGCCAGTTGGTTTCTTTGTGGGTTCTGCTTACTGTGGAGATCCCTTCTTCTTTTGTGTAAAGGACAAGGTGAGTTCTACAAGAGTAGCAGCCTATAAATTCAAGAAGACTGTTGATTAATTCATATTATGGTAGTTGTAAATGAGTGAAAGCTAAATCTATTTGTGTACTTTCTATTGTCTTTCTGTTGTAGCAATTTGATAGTGGATTTCTCTTTGGTTCAATGAATCTGTTTGATGCGTTTATCATGCTTCTTGAGTAGACTTTTACTTTTCCTTGTGATGATTAAGTAGGATGGATGGAATGAGAATTGCTAAGTATTTTAATTACTTTATATGGTGATGATAATCCTTCAGTGCTTAATTTACTTTTCATTCTGGTTAAGTGAATTGTTAAAATAAGTTGTGAACCATAAGTCTTGGGAAAGTATGTGGTAGAATCATCTGAATTTATCACGTTAACTAATGGGATATATGTGGATATGTCTTGTAGGGTGATGCAAATGTTAGAGAAATATACTTTGGTGGGTTAGCTATGACATTTATGTAAATAAAACCATTTTTAAACAAGATTCTTTACGCTACCGGGAGGTGGTAAAGAAAATTATTGCTCCAATTTGTCTCTAAACGTTTCTACTTGAAATTCTCAATTTCATAAAATCCTCTTAGCCCATTAGAAGGAAGTATTTGACACTTTCAATATAATTGTGATACTTTCAATATAATTGTGATAATTTAGTATTACTTTTGTATGACTTTAACTTTTAAATTGCTTGTGATACATTTGGATTACTTTGTAGAACTATAACAAAACCCAAATTTTAGGCTAGGACCAAAAGTAGTAGGCTTGAACATTTCCTAACAAGAATTACCTCATTTCTTATTGGATCAACATTCCAGACTTAAATCAAATATTACTGATACAACACGTGCACTTGTGCATGTGCGTTGCAGCATTAGGGATTGATATTAAGGATGTTGGATCTTGTTGTATTTGTGGGTCCCACCATGTCATTAACACAAAGAATCATAAAAGGAGGAGAGCACAAGGAAATAAAAGCCAACTACAAGTCTCCAAAAGTTGTATTACAAAAGAAACATGTGATTAAAATACTTATGCCTTAGCTACCCATAAGAGCCCCTATTTATAAGTAGCGACTTAGTGTCTCAAGTTCTGTAAAAAAAAAAAAAAAACATGAACTATACATAAATGAGTAAATATATAAATTGTAAGAGGCATGTATCTTAAGTAAAAAATCAAACTAAGAATAATGATTGATTGTTGAGTACAAATAAGTTATCTGTCTCTTCGATAGTAATCAATGCAAAATTTTTGTGGACTTGAATAATTGCATGAGTATGAATGATCCAATGAGTTTAACAATTTCATTCAGTCAGTTCTACATTAGTTTTGTGGATGTGTTATCCCTTCTTAATCGATTGCTAAGTTCACCCAGGGTATGGTGGTGGGCATATGCCTTTTACTTGACTGGGTGATCTCACCAGGGATTTAATTAATGACTTTGTCTTGAGTTTTGTTAGTGAGCTCCATGTGGATCTGGTTGACAAATCAAACTCAGCTTTACGCGTAGCTTCATGCCATTCTTGATAAGTTCTTTGATTTCAATTGGAGATAATTTCTTAGGTGAGTTTGTTTTATGCAAAATATGAGTAATGAATCCATTTATTTAACATATTTTGAAGGTTGCTAATGAAATAAGCCAAAGCTCATGTTATCATTCTTCACTTAAAATCAATACATCTTTGATTTATGCAAACATCATTATCCTTTTCATAAGTGTTAACTTAGATGCCCCCAAAATAGACTAATATCTCTAATTTCCCTCTCTAAACTTAACAAAGGGTCATATTTTTTTTTCATATGTTGATACCTATGAGAATTAGAAAGAGAGTTCAACAATGATGTGATGGATTTTGACAAATAATGTTAAATTATTGCATGTTAAAACCAAGTCTAAGCCAATCAAGGTTCTAAAATGATATAGTCCTTAACATAACCTTAGTGCCTGTACATGACAAGCAATAAAAATCAGTGAGCTTATCTTAAGAACTGAAAGGTTGATTAGACAATATGATGTCTAAGTCATATGATGAACTAAGATAAATAAGATAACGACACAAAAACAACTAACTTGAGCCCCTTTAGAGAATGTAATAGAGAATTAGAGATTCACCTTTCATTACCACTCAAGAGGGTGTATAATTGCACAACGAAAAACAATGATACTTTAGTATTTCATGAAGTGAATATTGAATAAATGAACAACCTCATCCTTGGGATCCATAAGAAACTAAATTACCCTTAGATCAGGGCATTTGGCCCATCATGAATATAATGTGAAAAAATAATACCTCATCATCTATAATATTTATGCTGAGCCATTAAACCCATTGGATAAGGGACAAATTGATGAAGTTCTATATGACTTAGAATTAGTGTCATTCGAGATTTTAATTAAACCATAAGCCCTATAATGTATATTGAAATTAATGTTGAAAATGATCGTAATTGGACGGTGAGTTAAATTAATGCTAGAATCCTAAATTAATGTGCATTAGACATATTTATCAACTATGATCAAAAGGTTAATATAAATCTAAATTCAATGTAAAAATGCAAGCATTGGTAGGATTACAATTATATTCCTTATTATCCAAGAATTATTCCAGTATAACATTGACATTCTTAATCATAACTAAAATTAATTGGTTGAAAGTCACTTTTGGTGACATTCAATTTAAGGGTCCGTTTGAGGAAGCGGAATAAGTGATGCGCGGTCTGCCCCGCACCGCTTATGCATTTGTCAAAATTGTGTTGTGCCTGCTTCCTCGTCTGCTTTCTCAAGAAGTTGTGACGAGAAAGCTGTGTTTTATAACTTGACCTAATTAAATACGATGAGTCCCAAAAAATTGTGATTTGACCTTTTTTAAAATAAAAAAAATAGTTATAATACCCACCACAATTCTTAAAAAATTGCATCTTATATAACAATTTTATAATAGCTTGTTCAAACAAGAAAAAATATAATTATTCTGACAAAATAAACAAGGACATTCCTCACAATCTAACATAAAGCGTCCATCTCTCGCTGCCTCATTGAACGCACAAGACTTCCTCTTCAAGTCATATTCTACTCTTTCAAGCTGCAATTCGTCCACCGTTAGTTGAAAGGAATGCCTAGTTTTCCGCAGCGCGGTGAGGTCACTATCTGCGAGATCAATTGCGATTTGGGTATGAATCACTGTCTTTCTTGTCTTATTCCTGTTATGCTTCCAGTTGGATGAATGCTTGATCAAATTATCGTTCCATTTTCTCTTGCCAGTAACCGCCGAAAGCCTATCTGACAATCGAGCAAAGGAAACCTATGGAGGAGTACTCGTATGGTTCCTTTCATTGAATATAACTCTACGAACCTTTTATTATCAGTGCAGTATATTTTGTTTTTTATTAAGATTTTGGAGTTTGTTATACAGTTCCGCATTCGTGTATAGCTGATTTTAAAGTGGCTCTCTCAGGGTTTTGTTTTCAGTCCCATTCCTTTCCGTGCGGACCCAATGCCGCCATCCGGGCCAGCTGCGGAGCAGGAAAGGAATAACACTGCTCCGAGAAGTGGTTTTGCTGCTTTCAAAGAGATCCTGAGTGACTCGTTCAAGCGTATTTTGCTTCCAAGTGCTGTAAGCAAATCTGCTTCGATATGACTTTGCTATTTATTGCGACAATATTCAATGTGGTCGTCAATCTGTATGTAATGTCTAACTTCAATGCCATTCTAAGTATAATTTTGATTGAATATTTTATTAAAAAAAGAAGTTGTGGATTTATATGGCCTTTTTAATTTGAGCAGTTATGGCCATGAAAACTAGGCTTTATCCTTTTCCCTTGTTGTATGACAGGAAAGTACAAATCTGGCTTTTATGTGTTGCTAACATTGCTCTACTTCTCGACCTTCTCTGTGTTTATGTAATCTCTAAGCCATATTGCAACATGTGAATGAGTGAAGAGGGAGAAATGCATTGCACCAAACCATTCTTATAAAACCAATACATCCTAATAAAATTTTATCTAGGAATTGGTTGTTTCTTAGTTTGGTTGCTTGCGCTTCTTGTGGTACGTGGCCTGGTGGTTAGCCACTTGCTGCAACCTGTCATTTCCTCTATTCCTTTTGGAGGAAGGATTGGTTCAATGAGTTGGATTTTGGTCTGCGAGCTTTTTCTTAAAAAAAAATCAATTTCTATTTAGGTCATTTTGAAAATTCAAATTAAATCTAGTTTAATTCTTGAAATCTTTGGCTATGCATTTCCCGCAAGTTTTTTGAAAGTTTTCCTCTTAATAGATCGGTAACAATCTTATTTCTCCAGTTCTCCATCTTTTTCTTGCATTTTGAATTGTGTGAAGGTTCTTTTAGAGATGTAAGTTGTAAAGTTCACCCATCGACTGTACTTTGTGTGGTAATTATTTAAATACAAATAAAATACTATGAAATGTTACATGTTCTACTCTCCATGATTCCATTGTATACAACAAAACTAACAATCCTATTTCCATTTTGATGCTATTCACACCATCCCTATTTTTAATTTTTTTGTGATATTCTGTTCCTTGTTTTCCCATCCATCCTTAAATCATTCCCATTTATAACTTGGCCATTAGGGATATATTTATCACCTAAGACTCATATCCATATAGTATAGCCTTTGTAAATGCAATTTATAAAAAAGTCCTTTAAATCTTAGTGATATCCCTCAATTCAATTTTATCTAACTGTGAAGACTTCTCTTCACAGAGTTGAAATCGTTGTGATCTTTATAAAACTAAAAGATGCTTAACCTAATCTAGTGAATTTGGGCTCCTACACGCCGTTTATCTTGATAGTTATTTGCAATTGCCTACCATTAAGGTGTAATAGTTGGACCACAATGAGTACTAAAATTATAGAAGATGCACTTGGTGATGTGTATATGCTGGGGTGAGGGAAGATTTAATAGTTGGAGAATTAATTATAGGCGTGGTATTAGGTTTAATGGTTACTTATCGTGGAATTGGTGGAAAAATTTTCCTAGGAGGTTTAGAAGAAATTATATTTTTTGATGAAGAGGATAATTCCTTTATCCATGAGATGTAAAAAAAAATCCATTTAATTTCTTATAATTTGATTATATTTGCCAATTTTCCCATCTTATTGTAGCTATTTTTAACTCTTTGATCATACCAATCAAAGCTATGCTTAATTCTTTTAAATTTATGCATGAATTTATCAAGGGATATTTTGATGGTGAACAAACAAGAGATGAAGGCTTGAAAGAAAACAAAAAAATTGGTGGTCTTATGAATATTATCATCCAATAATTATGAACAGAAGCAACTAAATTCTTACCAACCATATTTTTTGAATGAGAGCTCCAAAACATGATGCTTGATGTAAAAACATAATCAACTTGATTTTTGCTTTCCTTGACACACCTTTTGAATGTTTTCTGTAAGCACTCTTGGAGCCAGGGCTCTAATACCAAATTAGCGGCAACGGAGGTATGCAAGTTTTTGTAGGATTGGAAATGTGGGAAGTTGATATGGAATAGGGATGCTTTAGGGTTTATTGTAGAGGCAAACCTTAAGTGTTTGAATACTAGGGTTTGGGGATGGAATCCCAATCCACAACCTTATGATGGGACCTAGGGCTTGGCTTATATGGAGGGAAGGGGTATTCAGATGAGAGATACAAAAGAGATGAAATATTTCATCGCCTAAAGAATCAAACCATGATTAAACCACCAAGGCAAATCATGAATGATTTCAGAGTTAACTCAAACCACAATAGGAAAAACAAATGTTATCACTAATACAACCAATAGGTGATTACAATTGACACACTTGGAATGAAAAAACAATAGACTCAACAACCCAACTCAAAATAGGTGAATCTCTGAGTTGTGGTAGTGGTGATTTGCGAGGGTTGGCGGACAAGATGGTCGGCCAACAAAAATACAACCAGATAAGGGTTCCCGGGTTCTGGACAGTAAGCATGCAACATATAACAACATGTAACAACTGTCCTTGATGATGACAACGAGTGGGACGGGGTTAGGGCGTGGGTTTTGGAGGCGAGACTTGTGGGAAGGGAAGGAGCAGTGGTCAGGGAGGTTGGGATAGGCAGGGATAGTCGAACTATTGCGGAGGGGATGGTCGTGGTGGCTAAAATAGTCGCAAGGTTGCTGGGAAAAGAGCTCTAGATGGCTGAAACAGCTGGTATACAGTTGAGGACCGTTATTCGGATTGTTGGCAGCAAGTGGTATGACGATGACAATGACGGGGGTGCTGGAGACTGCTTGGCAGCAGGAGGATGGCTGTTCGGGGTGGCAACAACAAAATAGGTTTCTGGAAGTGGGAAAATTTCATTGAAAACATCAACGATGTCTGTGCGGGGTGGTGTTGTAGGAATGGAGGCCAGTCTTGAGTGACGTGGGGGGGATGCAGAAGGGGATATACAATACCATCACCACTCTGGGAGAGATATACAGCCGGGGCACTACCCAAACATTTGGATATAGCTTTAAAAGAGAGAATACAAATGCTGTCGATTGTTCTAAACAATCTAATGCAAAAATTAGCCTTAAAACATCAAGAAAACAATATATAGTAATATGATAACTTGGAGAGGCCAAGGGGATCGATGACTTCCCCATAACGAAATATCTGGACTGGTTCAGTCTAGGCATGTTAGTTTGCTTTGCTTCCCGTCGTGGGAAGCCTAACGTGAGCATGATACACCCCACATCGGTTTCTCTGAATTGGTTCAACCTCATTCGTCGAAGTTTTTGTCTAATGTTGAAGGTGTCGGAGTTGTTGTAACTTTTCAAGATTGGTCTTTGACTGCATCAATATGAGCACTTGGATCCCACTGACAGTTGCATTGTTCCCCAAAACACCTGAGAAGCTTCCCCACTTGCGGGTAGTCATCGGTATCAGTTCAACCCTTTGGAGATACACAGCTGGATTGAATTGAGATTTCTTGCCAAATATACTCAACAGGGTATTCCAAAGCTAGTTCTAGGTCGACTCATCCCTATGAGGCATGAGGACAGGCCAAAATCGTAACGGTGGCGGCTATGGCGTTAAGCCATCAAGCATGATATCTTGAAATTCTCTCTATACTGAATGCCCTGTGTTTGAAACCGGGTCTTTTGTCAAACTGTCTTCTACTGTCACTAGGATTGATCCTCTCAATATTTCTCTGCTGGCAAGAGCACCAATCTCGACCTTTTTAGAAGGTAGAAGGACCATGCTCTTGTCATCTTTGCTGAATGAGTAGGTGTTCCTGTACCCATTATATCAAGTCTTATGATCATACTGCCATAATCTTCCCAGTAAAAGGTGGCAGGCATGCACGGGCATCACATCACACCAAATCAATCATTGCAACAGTCACCCAATTGAAAACTCCACGAGACACCTCATGTTATTGTTGATCTTGTTCTTCTTTTTTAAACCATGTTAGGGAATATAACTGAAGATGTCTCTGAGTCATGATGCTCAACTTGTCTAGGATTAGTGTTGACACCACATTCTTGTTGTTACCTCCATCAACAATGATTCTGCATACCTTTTTCTTCACTGTGCAACGAGTGTGGAATACAGTGACAAATCCACTGTTGCTCCTCCGACTTCTCAATCCGAAGAACTCGTCGAACCACGCACATCTTGCCTTCATCTTGTGGAAACTGGTACACATCACGCTTTTGTTCAGTTGCTTTCACAACTTGACTTGTCAGACAATTGGAGGCGATTTGACCAAATTCATGGCAACTAAAATATTTTTCGGTGGGGACTATAGTGAGCGTGCTACTCTTCTAAGGTTTTTTCTCACTCTGAGTTGCTCTGTTCTTCACCTTACCAGTCTTCTCAACTTCATAAGGTGTGCTCCTGCTAATGTATCCAACTACAGACGACTGTCTGAATGGCGATGGTTGCATGTTATGCTTCAGCCGTCTCTCCACTTTCAATGTTGAAATCTGCACGTTCCTTAGCGTCAAATAAAGTTGCAACTGAACCACAACACTTATGGCAGGCTTCAGACCTTCCTAATACCTAGCTATCTCCTTTGGCTATATCATATCATCTTTCAGTTTGAACTTCATAAAATTTATTCTGTACTATGACATAAGTCAATTTTACGTGGGTTTACCTACATGTTGTCATTCTTTTATTTGCTATTTCATCTCTTTTATCATGATTTTATTCTTGTACAAGGTTCTTTGTATCATTTTGTATGTTATAGGTGTCAAACACGTAAAACAGAGTTAAAACTCACGAAAAATTGTTGTTTGGCGTGACCATGCCTGATATGAGCTTGACCACACCAGTTTCAGGCGTGACCACGCCGGTTTTAGGTTTGATCGCACTGCCGAACCTCCAGATCTCATTTAGAAGGTTTTTTTTATGTCGATTTTTGTTGGATCTTTAAAAGGGAAGCTAGGGCATGAATGAAAGCATTCTTTGGCGGAGAAGAGAGCTGGAGACGACTAGAGAATAAGTTTTTGAGTATTTTTCTTAGGTTTCCTCTTCCTCTCTTGGAGTTAAGGTCCCAAGGGTTACTTCTATATTTTTATTTGTATTGTTCTTATATGTTTTCAGAGATGATTGTATGAGAGAGGAGTTGACTGCTGTGGAAGAGGGAATAAATCGTTTTGTAAGTGTTTATTTTTCAGTTTTACTTGCAACAATGGTTTTGTTGGATGCTTTTTCGGTGTTCTTTCTATCATGTGTAGCTAAAGTTTCTTTCGCGCCTATGTCATTTATGGGATATGATTTTGTGGTTTTCTCTGATGATTTCTTTCTCTGTATCGTCTTTTTAAGATATTAGGGTTTTTTTGTTGTTGTGTTAACCATAGAGATTCATTTACTTCTGATCTGATCAATTGGTATGTTAACATATTTCGTGACCTGTGATTCTTACTCATTGCACAGATGAACGAAATGACTAACTACAAAATCCGGGTAACAATAGATATATTTTATTCAGGTTTTGTAACCTAGAAAGAGGATCAGAATAATTCCGCGAGATGTTATGGGATTGAGGAAGCCTCAATTTCATCGATTTTAGCCTTCTTTTGACTTAGACATAGACATAAGGAGAATTTTTAATCTATGTTGTCAACAATCATGTTGGAGAAAATTTAGGAAAATCACGAATCACCATAATACCTAAATCACAAGGGCGCGAGCCTCACGTACCCTAAAAATCAATAAGATTTATCTGCCGCTGTTTTTCTTCTTTACTGAACACGTTATCTTTTGTATTCACTTTTAAATAGGATTTTAAGAAACCATCTGTTTGTAATCACCCTAAACTAGATTTAGAAGTTTAGTAAACTAGAGATTAACCCATCAAAATAGTTCTTGGTCTTATCCTTGTGGGATAGATATGCAATACTCTTTAACCGCATTATTACTTGTCACATATTTGTGTTGTGCAGCCAATTTACTTCGTGACAAGTTTTGGTGCCGTTGCCGGAGAAATACGTTAATAAAAATTATGATTTTAGGAGAACTTTAGTTGAACTGTTGAGAATCTAGGTCTAACAATTTTATTTTTCTTTTTTGTTTATTTTATATTTATTTGCACCTGTATTGTTATGTTTCCTTGTAGGTGCTGAAAATTAAAAAATCTGAAAAATGTTTTAAAAAGCTAAAAAAATGTTTCAAAACTAACAACCCCTCAGGAAAACTAATTTTTACCTTTTCAAGAGTATTCCAACCCATTGTTGTCTAGCTTTCAATTAAAATTTGAACCATAAATGTCAACTTTTAGGAAAACCACTTTATACATTTTCAGGAGTATTCTGACCCATTGATAACTTGCAATCACATGAATTTTGACCCCACTGATATAGAAGTTAGGTTTGATGAATCCTTTTCCAATACTTACAACCTCAACTGGAGTACTTACCCAAACTCTAATTGGAATATTAATGACATTAATGTAGAAAACCAACATTGGGTGAGAACTCAAGCTATGTAGAAAATTGGAACAACTGCGGTAGAGACCACTTTTGCCAAACTCAAACTTGGGAAGTCACCTCGAACCCCAATTTAGGGAGAATAACCTGTCATTAGAGTAATTGTTAGTAAATTTTAGAATGAATACAACACCCACACTTAAAGTTAGTCGATCTACCCAAGTCTCAATTGGAACAATAATAACCCTAGTGTAGACAACCAACAATGACTATCTAAAGGATGCCAGGGGAAGTGGAGAGCCATAACATTGAATTTGAAGAATTGGTCTCTGAAGAGCAGACAGAGCTGGATGATTTTGGTTGGACAATGACTGAGGAAGAATGTGCTCTTCCTTTTTGGGCACCGCCTTGCATTATGTTGGAGATAATTGAGCCCATAGTATCACCCGTAGGATTGTCCCAAGGGGATGAGTTGGGACACAATCGTAGGCAAGAGAGTAACCAAGTAGAGTTAAATCTTGAACTTGAAGAACCTAGGGAGAACCTAACCCAAAATTTAGGAGATTGAACTATTTTATAGGGATTTGCTTCTTGCAACTTGTGAGGAAAGCACCGAATTGCAAATAGGGAAATTAATTGGGAAGAATTTGGATTTAGAAAATACCCTTTGAAGCGATCATCTGAAAAAATCCCTTAAATACCCTATCGAAGATTGCCGTCGAACTGAGAGAGAAAAATTACAAAATAGACTAAAGTTTGAGGATTTAGTAGGAATTTCTGTACCAACAAAAGATTGAAAGATTGATCGAGGATTATTAAATTTAAATTTTGATTCTAGAGGAAGCCTTTTTCGTCAGGCTGAGGACGTTAATTCAAGTGCTATCTTGGGAGACAGTCCAATCGTTATATGATGTTTTAAGCATGTTTTTGCTTTCTGCATTTATTTTGAAATTTATTTTTAAAATTTGCTTTGAATTTTTTTTTTAAATTTTAATTTGGATTTATACTTCTACTGACTCATGCATTGTTACATATTTTACATACTTGTATTTTGAGACTATTGTGAATGCTCATGTATTTACTCGTTTCTGCATTTACTTGTTGTACCCATGTTTACTTCTATCTTTATGTTATATATGCTATGGGAGAAAAACAAGTTTTGGGGGGAAATATTTACCTTCTTGTGTGTCTGAGAGTAGTTCACATAACTCATTAAAAAATTAAAAATGTTAATGTGATATCTCCTGCTAGGAATTATGATTAATTCAACTTGCTTATCAAAAGTTTTTTTTAAAAGAGGATAAATGTTATTTAGGAAAGATTAACCTTAATGTTTCAATGATGAGATTTCAGAACTTAAACAACTTCTAATTGTACTTAAAGAAATCTCAAGATAATGAAAGATGTGTAATTAAAATATTGAGTAACAAACCAAAGATGTTTTTAGTCTTTTCAGTTCTTTTAGCCAATTTAATGTTGTATTAATTTATTAACTGAAAAGATAACATGAAGAAGTGACATTAAACAATCATTTTTGAGATTTATAACTTAAGTGAAAATGTAAAAAGATGTTTTACGTGATTTTACCTGCATGTTATCATTCTTTTTACTTGCTATGTCATCTCTTTTATCATGATTTCATGCTTGTGGAAGATTTTGTCATTTTGCAGGTTATAGGTGTCAACATGCAAAACAGAGTAAGAGTGAGTGAAAAAATACTGCTTGGCTTGACCACACCAGAACTGGTATGACGACGCAAGTTTCAGGTGTGATCATGTTGGTTTCAATCGTGATCATGTCGTCAGACCGCCAAATCTCATTTAGAAGGTTTTTTCGTGCCAATTTTTGCTGAATCTTTAAAAGGGATGTTAGGGCATGAATCTAAGCTTTCTTTGGTAGAGAGGACAGCTGGAGACGATTGGAGAAGAATTTTTTTAGAGTTTTTATTAGGTTTCCTCTTCCTTTCTTGGGATTGAAGTCCTAAGGGTTTCTTCTATCTTTTTCTTTTTATTGTTCTTATATGTTTTGAGAGATTATTGTATAAGAGAGCAGTTTGCTATTGTGGAAGAGAGAACAAGTTGTTTTGTAAGTGTTTACTTTTTCAATTTTACTTGCAACAATAGTTTTGTTTGGATGCTTTTCCAGTGTTCTTTCAATCATTTGTAGCTAAATTTTTTTTCGCGCCTTTATGATTTATGATATGTGGTTTTCTTGGATGATTTATTTCCTTGTATCATTTTCTTGAGACATCAGGGTTTTTTTGTTGTTGTGTTAACCATTGAATTTCATTTACTCTTGATTTGATCAATTAGGATGTTAATATATTTAGTGATCTGTGACTCCTACCCATTGCGCAGAGGAACAAAATGGTTAACCACAAAGTCTGGGTAACAATAGATATGTTTTATTTGAGTTTTGCAACCTAGAAAGGGGATTAGAACAAATACATAGGATGCCGTAGGGAATTAGGAAGCCTCAACTTCATGAATTCCAGCATTCTTATGACCTAGAAATAAACATAAGGAGGACTTTCTATCCCTGTTGACAACAATCATGTTGGAGAAAGCCTAGGAAAATCACGGATCACCACATTACCGAAATCACGAGGGCGCGAGTCACACATAACTTGAAGAACAGTAAGATTTATCTGCCGCTGTTTTCCATCCTTACCGAGCACACTATCTTTTATTTTTGTTTTTAAGTAGGATTTTAAGAAACCATCTCATGTTTGTGATCGCACTAAACTAGTTTTAGAAGTTTAGTAAACTATAGATTAGTCCATCAGAATAGTTCTTAATCTTTTTCTCGTGGGATCGATACGCGGTACTATTTTAACGCATTATTATTTGACACATACCTGCGTTGTGTGACCAATTTACTTCACAGTAAGTTTTGGTGCTTCATACTTTTCACACTCTGCTCGGTAAATGACACAACTCGGCTCATCGGGCAATTTGATGCGATGCGCCCACCTAAATCGATGACTTCTAAATTATTTTTTGGTTGGGGCTGTAGTGGACATGCTATTCTTCTCAGACATTTTCTCAGATCCATGAGGCGTGCTCCTTCTAATGTCTCCAATTACGGGTGATAGTCTGAATGGTGGTGGGTGCCTGCTCTACTTCCGTTATCTCTCCACTTTCAGCTAAAGTCTACACGTCCCTCAATGTCCAATAAAATTGTAGCTGAACTACATTACTTATGGTGGGGTCATGTCCTTCAAAATATCTTGCAATGGTGTGCTCCTCTGGCTATGTCATATCACATTATAGTTTGAGCTACATAAACTCTGTTGTGCACTCCACCGATAGCTCATACTACAGGTAGTGGAGCTTTAAGGAATCATCTTGGCAATAGTGTGAGTGTAGGTATGTAGGTATTGTCATTGCATTGCTCTCTTCATTTTATCCTAAAAAGTGATTCTATCGTGTCTTTTTTTTTCTGTCTCTCTCTCTTTAGGTTCTCCCAACACAATGAATATTCTTCTTTAGCTTGATGGCGGCGAACTTCATTATTTTATCATCGGTCACCACCTTTTATTCAAATATCCGCTCAACAATCTGCTTCCACTAGAGAAAATCATCTGGATCAATTCACCCCTCGAAGTCCGATAGGTCCACCATCATTCCCAGATCTGTGTATCCTCCAATAGACACATCATCTCAGTATCTTATAACTCTTCTAACAGGCACTTCATCTTTGTATCCTTTAACAGACATCTCATCTCTATATCCTCTAACAGACATCTCATCTCTGTATCCTTCAACGGACACTTCATCTTTCTGTATCTTTCAATAAACACTTCAACTCTAGGCCTCCGCTGATATTGTACCCCAAAATGTTGTGGACTGTCTTCTTCTCCATTGAAATCATGCTTATGGAAGGGATTCAAGTGTTCTTCTTGCTCTCCTTCATGGATTTCATTATTACAGTTGATGGTGATTCTACCCTGGGTTCTTTCCTTAATGACATTGAGCCGATGTAGCACTTGGCTAAGTAGTCGTTGTATGTCGTCCATGGTAGATTTCTGATCAGATTCCAGCAATTGTCTCATTGGGGGCGTGGTTAGGGTTTTGGACAACCCAACTCAAATTAGAGTGGATCTCGGGGTGATGATGGTGATTGGCAAGGGGTTGGAAGGTGACGGGGTGGGGTGGTGGACAAGATGGTCGGCCAATAGAAAACGATAAGTTGAAGGTTCCCCCGTTTCTGGACAGCAAGCGTGTTGCAGACAACAATGTGGAACAATTGTCCTTGATAATTGCAGCGAGAGAGAAGGGGGTAGGGCACAGTTTCTGTAGGTGGCAGTGCGATGGAAGGGAAGGAACTGTGGCTGGGGAGGCTTAGACAAGCAGGGACAGCGGTATGATTGTGAATGGGTTGGTCGTTGTGGCTGGAACAACCGCAAAGCTGCAGGGAAAAGAGGTCTGGATGGCTGGAAGAGCTAGAAAAAGCTGGGAACGGCTATTCAGGTCGTCGGCAGCGAGGGGGAACGACGGTGGCTGCGACGGGGGATGCATGTGACTGCAGGGCAGCAAGAGGATGGCTGCCCAAGGCTGCGACAATGAAGACAGGTGTCTGTAAGTGAAAATAATGCAATTAGTTGAGAATCTATAACCGCGCTATAAGTTAGTTGTCTTTCTACCTTGGCTTGTGTGACATCCATCAATTAAGATTTGGGAGCAGGTTTGTTCCCCTCTGTTACCAGTTTAAACTTTGCTACATAGCACCTTTTGTGCCACATTGGCTAAACTTTGTATAAGAATCATCAATTTATACACCCAAGTTTTGCAAATACTGTAGGAAAATATTTTGGTTATGACCGTCTAACTAGACAAATAAGCTTGAATTTTGATATTTTAGTTTTTTTTCGTAAGATTTTAAGAGCACATTTAAACCCTTAGAAGGACTTGAATAGCTTTCCACTATTTTCTTATTCACTGTTTGGAAAATGTGATAGACTTGTTGAACTCAATGTTTTTAAATCTGTCTAACATGATATGGAATTTATAATTTTTTTGAAATGCATTGAGGATTGTAAATGAATCTTTTTTCATGGAATATAATTTTCCTTTTTTTTTGACCAAGTTATTTTACAGTTGAATTTATCTCCAGACGTTATTTTCCAAGCGGTTAGTTGGCATCCACATAAGCACATGGTAGCATGCATATCTGGATCCAATCAAGTTTTGATTCGTGATTACGAAGATTCAGGTTTGTGATGAGCATTAGCTTTTCTGCTATGTAGATTTCTGTGAACCAACCTCAAGATGGCTTAAATCAATATAAGTATTTAAGAAAATTGCTGATTCTCTTCATAAGGTAGTTCTTTAGACTGTTAAATTTTTTAATTAGCCCTTCCATCTTCTGATTAGTGGGGAAAGATCCTTGCATCTTGACCAGTGAAGCCCAAAGAGAGATTAAATCACTTGAATGGAGGCCTAATAGTGGGAAGACACTCTTTGTTGCTTGCAAGTATGCATCAATCTAAGTCATGTTCATATTCTACTTTTATAATTATAGTGGTGCTTAAATATATTTGTCCAATAAAATATTTTTGAACTTCCAGCAGTTAATTTCTTGAATGCGTTATTTTAACTTTTTAGTGGTGGAGTATGCCTCTGGTCTGAATCATACCCTGGAAATGTTCCTTCTACGAGGTCTGGAGTAACCTCATCACTTGGTACTATTTCACGAGGCTCTGGTGTTCGATGGACTTTGGTCGATTTTCTTCGGAGCCCTACTGGTGAACAAATTAGTGCGATTTCTTGCAGCCCCGATGGAAGATATCCACTTAATTCATTATGAGGCGTGTGATAATTTCTGCAATCTCCAGATAATCTATTTTTTGCATCTATGTTATTTTTCCTTCTGAGATTGCTTTGTACTATATGTAGATGCTTTGTGATATCCTTCTTTTATGATTATACTTTTATGTTATTTCAATTTCTGACCACTGTTTTTGAGGTTATTTTTCCTTGATATTTGGTTACATACTTGGCATCTGCATCTTATGAGAGTTCCTCGTTCACCATATGGGATGTTGCCCAAGGTATGTTATTTAGTTATCACTTGTGGTTTATTCATCTGCTGTCAATTGTGTTGCTTCAACAAGGAATTCTCTTTAGACAAAGATTGTTCTGCTTTATCCCGCTCACCATAATATCATCATCATCATTTACCTTATCCTGACTATTTGAATGTCTACTCTATCCTGCATCACAAAATTTTTAGTTTTCATGCTTTAGTTATTACATTCACCTCTGAATGATCTGTGCTTGCTGTATCGGCGTCTTGTTTCTATTCTTAATCTAGGTAAATGCAAATTCTTCAAAATTAGATTTTTTTATGAGGTAACTATCGTAATTCCGTTGCTTCTCTAATGGCCTGTTCAATAGCTGTGTTAGTCTATAAAAGTATATATGTACTGGTAGTTTTATATTAATAGAACCTAAGTTATTTAATCATGATGATTCATAATCTCTCATTCATCTTAATTTCTGAATCAGCACTGAATTTTGAAGTTGGGGAATCTTTTATGTAGTGGCTGACATAGTTCTTCTGTTGCTGATCTAGTAATTTTGATGTCTATTGTCATCTTTATTCATCTTCATTCATGAATCAAAATGTATTACCTCAAATTGCTCATTGAACTCTTGTGAAATAATTTTTTTCATCATTTTACAATATTTTTAAAGTTGTCATAAATCCTCTTGTGGTGGGAAAGGCCTACCCATTTCAGCATTTAAGCTCAAATTTTTTTGATTCAACCACATAGCTGAAGAAATATGTTTTAAGTCATCTTTTTGAGCTTATCATTAATGCACACCTGCTTTATTAAACTTGAGCCATAAGAGGAGCAATGTCAAAGCTGAAACTATTGAATCCATTATTTTTTGAAGCAAGTGAAAACAAAGGGCAAATGACAAAATGGACTCTTAAATCTGACAAGGTTAACGGGAAGCATTTAAGAAACCATTTTTATTTTTGATACATTACAAAAATCTTAATTTTATAGTTTAATTAAAAGTTTTGTTGACCTTCATGTATGTTCCACAATCTAACTTGACAGAACACAGCAAGGACAATGGGTTTTATTTTTGTTTCACAAGATGAATTGAATGGACGGGACCAAAATCGGTGAGTCATAAACAAGAAGTGCGAATCATGTGAAGTTGTCTTGATTGCAATAAATTCCATCCAAGTATTATTTGCTTGTGAAATAAACGACGCTGATATGCTTGTTAGGTTAAAAATGCTTAGAAAAAAACCCATATTGCCAGGGAATATCCTTCAAATTTAAAACACAAACTTAATTACATGCATAGTTGATGATAGATTTTGAGGTGCACGAATGACGAGTTTTTGTGAAGAAAAATTTAAATAA
>NEWO01000229.1:272991-294698 GCA_003013225.1 Phalaenopsis aphrodite
CTTGTCGTTTCCATCTTGTTGGTAAGTTCCTTTTGAGCTTTCGAAATATGATTTTTTGATGAAGAGTATCGGGGGGTTGGAAGATTGGAGCTTTGGACAACCGACATATTCTGATCCAACTCTCTAACGAGGATGATTATGCTAAGCTTTTTGCACATAGAACTGTTCATTTTGGTGATGTTTGGATGAAGGTCCTTAAATGGACAAAGAGTTTGACCCTAAGACCGAGCTTCCTATTATTCCTGTCTGGCTTAGAGTTTCCTATTATTCTTGTCTGGCTTAGACTTCCAGGTCTAAAGGTGCATTTGTTCAATCACAAAATTTTGTTTTCTATAGCTGCCATGTATAGTAAACCTTTAATGCTTGATGCCCCTACCTTTAATTTAACAAGTCCCTCAATGACTAGAATTTTAATAGAGCGAGATGTTACTTTACCTCCTCCGAAGGAGGTTTGGATTGGCTCTAGTCATACTGGTTATTGGCAGCAGGTTTTGCTTGAAAAAACATTCTCACTACTGCTTGCATTGTAGCATGTTTGGTCATGATTTTGAATATTGTTTCCATTTGCACCCCGAATTGAGGAAATTCACTGCTGGCCTTGTGGCCTCTGCTGAGCAGAAATCTGCTCTTCGAACTAACATCTCTGAACCGGCTGTTCAGTCTGCTGATGCCTGTGTGGGTCCTGTTGATCTGGTTGTTCCCTGTTTGGAGGCAACTAGTGTGGCTCATCCCGTGGAAGCAGTGGCTGATGCAACTTGTGCGGGTCCTGTTAGAACTGATGAAAATGTTGAACCTATTTATACACCTGAACCGGAACCCGAGCCACATCCCACTCAGACACCTACTGTTTCACTTAATCAAATTGAGGCACTTGATCCCCCACAAGCAATCACTCATCCTTCTACTTCTATGGTTACTCCATCACAGCCAGATCCATCCTCTTTGGCTGCCTGTGCTTTAGAATGTGAATGAAAAATTCAAAAATTTAGTAGGAAAAGAGGGAGAAGGAAATCTGAACTTTCAAATTTGACACAGACAAACAATATTGATGTCACGTATCATTCAGAGGGTGAGCACTTGCACCTTCCCTTTAGGCTTGCTGGTGGGAGGGTGTCATGGGCCAAAATGTTTAATATTCTGGTGTGGAACATTAGAGGAGTGGCGGACCCTCACTCCTTTAATCGTTTAAAACATTTATGTAGGGTTCGTAAACCTGACATTTTTGTTCTTTTAGAACCTCTTGTTTCGATCCATAAAGAGAACATCATTAAGAAATTCAAGGGTTGCATGGATTTCTGTAATGTGAATAACAAAATTTGGCTCTTTTGGCGGAAAGATATCACTCTCAGCATCATTGATGATAATGTGCAATATGTTCTTATTCATTATTGATTGAAAAATTATTTTGGTTGGGCTACTTTTATTTATGTCAGCTCTCTTTTAAGGGATAAACCTCTTCTTTGGCTGGAACTTACTCATATGGGCGCTACTATTACTGAAAATTAGTTCGTCGGTGAAGATTTAAATATGATTATGTCGCCATCCGAGAGATGGGGTAGTGCTAAGGTTGACACGAGTCTTATTAACCGTTTCTTTGAACATATTGAGGGTGTTGGCATTTATGATTTAGGCTATTCAGGTCCTCCTTACACTTGGCAACAAGGTTTCCTTATGCAAAGATTGGATAGATTTCTGGGAAACTCAGTGTTTTTGGGTTACTACAACATTATTCATGTCAAACATCTTAATCATGCTGCATCGGATCATAATCCCATTTTGCTTAGCTTGGCTTTTTATTCCAAACCTTCTCGTTATCATTTTAAATTTCTCAATATTTGGGCTTCTCATCCTACTTTTATTGATTTGATTAAGCAGGTTTGGATCTCTAGATGGAGTGGTAACCCTTGGTTCATTTTGTGACAACTTCATAAGAATGTTGTTTCTCATTTAAATAGATAAAACATTGATACTTTTGACAATGTTCACTTTAGGGTTTTGAAGGCCCAACAGGAGGTTGACTCTTTAGAAGCTCAGTTGATTGACACTCCTGATCTTGTGGCCAAGTTAGCTGATGCTCATCACTCTCTTTTGGAGGAAATTTCCATTGAGGAGGATTTCCTTAGATAAAAAACTTGTGACAGTCATTTCAAGAATGGTGACAGAAACACCAAGTACTTTCATGCTACTATCAAACATCGTCGTAACATAAATACCATTATTAAGATTGTCACTGAGGAGGACTCTGTTCTCACCGATATTGACAAGATTGGTTCCAATACAACTGATTATTTCTCTTCTCTCTATGCTGATACTCTACCTGTCACTGATATTCTTTCAGACTTATTTGAGGATCAGAGAGACATGGTTTCCTCCCTCTCTGTCCGACCCCCCCACTGAGTTGGAGATTTTTACTGCTCTTAAAGATATTAGCTCTCAGAAAGCTCCTGGCCCAGATAGTTTTACTTCCACTTTTTATATTTTCTGCTGGAACATTATAAAGAACGAGGTGGTACTTGCTATTCAAAGTTTTTTTCAGGGTGATGATCCTGGAAAGTATTTCTCTGCCGCTTTGATTGTTCTCATCCCTAAATCAAATGAAAAATCTCATTGGAAGGACTTTCGACCCATCTCTCTAACTTCTGTTATATCTAAAATTATTAGTAAACTGATTGTGACTCGTCTCCAACCTCACCTACCTTTATTCCCCCTCATCAGTCGACCTTCATTAAAGGTCGTGATATTTATGATAATATTCTCTTAGAACATAAAATTTTGCAGGATCTTGATAAAAAATGCAGGGGTGGTAATCTGGTTATCAAATTAGATATCAAGAAAGCCTTTGATACCATAAATTGAGATTTCATTATCAACGTTCTGAAAGCTAGGGGTTCAATACCAGTTTTTGCACTTTGGTTAAAATATGGTTGACTAACAACTTTTATTCTGTGCTAGTTAATGGAAATTCTTATGGCTTTTTCACTGCATGTCGTGACATTAAACAAGGAGACCTCATTTCCCCTATTATTTTTATTTATGCTTTTGACTATTTATCCAGGATGCTTAATCATTTTCAGTTTTCACATCCTCACGCACAGTTCTCTCAAAAAGCTAAAATGATGGTCTCACACCTTGCTTATGCAGATGACGTCATTCTTTTTACTAATGCATCCAAACTCGCTATAAAACAAGTGATGTGGCTTTTACAGGATTTTCAGAATTGCTCTGGACTTCGCTTTAATTATGACAAGTGTCATATGTTTTTTGGCAAACAGGTTAAGCAACATCTTATTCATTGGGGAGTTACATATACTGGTTTTCATCATGCCTCTCTCCCTCTTAAATATCTTGGGGTCAATTTGATAAGGGGAAGGAGAAAACAGATTCATATGGATGATGATATAGATAAAATCAAACCTAAAATTAATGATTGGAGAAATATTTTTTTTTTCTGCTGGGGCAGGATCTCTTTGCTTTTTAGTGTTCTTCAGAGTATTCCACTATATGCTTTGCAAGTGTTCAATCCAAAAAAAAATGTTATTAATGAGATGGAGAGAATTTTTAATAAATTCCTATGGGTGGGGAATGGTGCAAAGAAAATTTGGGGCACTTGACATAAAGTTTGTAAGCCTAAAAAGACTGAAGGGTTTGGTTTTAAGACATTAAAACTTTCTGTGGAAGTAAACCTTTGCAAACTTTGGTTTAAATTTAGATTGGACTCATCTCTTTGGGCTTCCTTTTTGCATCAAAAATATTGTGCTCAAACTCATTCTTCCTTGGTTTCGTGGAATGTTGGTGATTCTCGTATTTGGAAAGCTGTGGTTAATACTAGAACCACTGCTAATGATTTCATATTTTGGGACATAGGCGATGGTAATATTTTTTTCTGGAATGATAATTGGGGTTATCACATAACTGATTATTCAAACTCTCTTCATACTAATTACTTATTGGTCTCTGATTTCTTTACTCATGATGATTGAGATTTCTCCAAATTGTGTTCTATTGTGGGAGAAAAAAATGCAAAGCATATTCTTACTATTCCTATTACACCTATACGAATGGATCTCCCCATGTGGAAAAGAAACAATTCTCAATCGGTTTGCAAACTTATTTATGGCAATTTACATTCACACCGTGATTGGTTATGGGGAAAATTGATTTGACATAAACTTTTATCTCCCTCTATATCCTTTTTCCGTTGACGCTACCTCACTTCTTTAATACCTATTGATGATATTCTTAAGTTAAAAGACTTAAAAATGGCCTCGAGATGTCATATGTGCAAAATGGAGGAGGAAGACATGAGACACATTTTATTTGAATGTGTTTTCTCTTTACGATTATGGGATATGCTTGGTGCACATTTCAGTTTTTCTTGGATGTATAGAGGCTCTTTAAGCAAATATTTATGACAATGAAAAGATTTTGATACAGTAAGGAGGGGTTTCCCCTACATTTACTAGTCCTTTGGTTCCTTTGGAACTCTAGAAACAGTTTTAAATGCCACACTTCTCCCCCCCACTGCTTCTATGACTGTTGCTTATGTGATTGCCTATTACAATAAAGTTTTAAGGGCTGGTTCTACTGAGGTTCAGGTTTTAAAGCCCCCCGGCTCATTAGGTGGACTCGCCCCCTCACCGAGTTATGTTAAATTAAATGTGGATGGCTGTTGGCATCCTGATTATGCTGCGGTTGGGGGAATATTTAGAGATTTTGAGGGTAGGTGTCTTTGTTTTTTCACCTCCCCTGCTGTTGCTGATAATCCATTGGAAACGGAATGCTGATGGGTTTTTTTGGCATTAATGGTGGCTAATGTTTTCAATTTTCATAAATTAGAGGTGGAAATGGATTCTAAAGTGCTCTATGATATTCTTTTGGGTACCTCTCCTCCCCTCCGGGATATATTATGCATTTTAAACGTATTTTAATTTTTATGGCTGAAAAACACCTTGAGGTAAACTTGAAATTCATTCATAGAGAGGGCAACTTCCCTGCTGATTGGCTTGCCAAGCATACAGGGGAGGTCTGTCACGTTGGTATCCACCCCCCTGCTCCTCTTAGAAGACTCCTCATTGGGGATAGCTTAAATCTTCCTTATGTCCGTTTTGAATCATTTCTGCATATTGGCTCTAAGGAGGAGTTGCTTTCGGTTTGATGGCTGGGGTCTACATTTCTCCTCTTGCGGGTTTTTTATTTTGCTTGACAGGTTTTCATTTTGCTGCAGGTCGAGTTCAGTTTTCTGTTTCCCTGTTTCTGACTCCTGTTTACTGTTTTGACCTCATGGTTTTTTGCTAGTTTTTCTCTGCCCGTGAAGATGATTTTGGAGAACTCTGCTAATCTAAAGACATCTTTGTACATGATTTCTACTTTACTTTTCAAGTTACTTCTCAAGCTACACAAAATCACAAGCTTACTTATTTTTTGGCCTTTTGGTTTTTTTTTGGGTATACGTGTATTTTGGAGATTCTTTTTGGTGTGAGTTGTACTGTGGGGAGAGGAACCTCTAGTGGCGTGTCAATTGTATTTTTTGGGTTTCATAGATGGGGATCCTACCTTTTCCTGTACCTTATTTTGAAATTAACGCGTTGGGAGCCACCGCTGCTCTTCCCCCCACCCAAAAAAAAAAAATAAATAAAAAAAAAATAAAAAAATATATATATAAAATACATAAATTGATTTAAAATAAACTTTTATAAAAAATAAAATGGTTTTCTGATTAATTAAATAAAATAAAAATTTTGGTAAGTTTTATTAGTTTTTAGGTAGTTAAATACATATATTTTATTAAAAAAACTTTAATTAAAGAAATTTAGAATTTAATTTTAACTAAAATCAGAAGCACGCACAAGCATGCACGTATGCATGTGTGCACACACACAATGTTTTTCTTAATATAAAAATCATAATGGAAATATCCTTCAAAATCTCACGGCACCCTACTCCCCACATTTGTCTTGCCCATCTTGTGTTGCCTGGAAAAAAATGAATTACTACCCTCTTTGTCCTCGCTCTTGTCTCTCGCAATCCCCTTCATTTCTATGGCTTGAGAGCCTCATTCCCTCTACGGCAGTCGGCCGACATTTTCAATTTATAGAAGTGAAGCTTGCTTGTACTACCACATTAAATTATAAATATAAAAGAAATACCAAATAAGAACATTTGTAAGACCTGAATGATTGCAACTCTCGTTTTTTGGTCACTAGATCCACAAAAATCATAAACAAGTGGACATAAGACTTTTAAAATATCTGAAATGAAACTATGCATGTTACAAAATGTCACTTATTCATGTGAATAATCATAATTTTGAGTAATTTTCAGTTTTACATGAATTTCACAAAATAACTTTCTATCCGTGCATGACTCCGTGAAATTCATAAAAGTAACTTGAATGATAAAATTTGAATACTTTATTAATATGTGCATGCATCATCTAATTACTCCTAAAATAATATGTTTAATTGTGGAAGGGTACCATGCAAATGCATTGAAATGTGTGCAAGTGTATTATGTAAGTGCATCTCGATACATGCACATCATTAAAATCAGATAATTGCATGTGTTCCAATTACCGATGTCCAAAAATGTTGTGGGGATTTAAAATAAATTTAACTCAAATTATCTCTCCCAATAAAGCTTGCACATGAACAAAAATTCTTATATGCTTCGAAGAATATTTTAGCATCTAAGATAAAGGTATAGGACTTAACATAAATTAAGCTTAAATTGTCTCGCTTCGAAAAGCATGCACATTAAGAAATACTCACATATACTGCAACAATAACCCTAAATTCTTAAATTGAAGCATCTGAGAATGTTGCAAATGTAAAAGTATAAAAAAATGAATTCAGAAATATCATATCTCAAAAGACATACGCAGTAAATTAGTCTGCATGTGTTCCGATTAATATACTAAAAATTCAATTATCTAGTTTGAGAATGCTGCAAAATAACAATAATAATAAAAAAAAACAACAATCTTTTATCCGATTAAGTAGGGTCAGCTATATGAATTCTTTTTCTCCATTGTGTCCTATTAAGTTCCATATTTTCATTAATTCTAATAAATTAAAATCATTTTTTACATGCCCGAGTCTATTTTTGACTTGTCCCTACCTTTCTTAATACAATTCAAATATAAAGCATCTCTCCTAACTGGCTCATTAGAGCATCGATGTTTAATGTGACTGGACCATCTAAAGACGACTCTCCAATATTATCTGCCACTAGAGCTATTGATATCAGAGTTAACCCAAACCACAATCGAAACAATAATATTATTGCTGCAATTCAAATAGGTTACAATGACGACTTTCCAAAATAGGAAATAGATGACAACAAACATAAAAATACGCCATAGTGCGAGGATGAGGTTGGTGGATGGTGGCTGGACAACAGGTAGGGGTTGGATTGGAGGTGGTTGTGAGGGCAAGAGGGCAGCGACATTAGTGAATGAAACATTGGTAGCAACAACAGTGTTACGACCTGTGCCAAGTATATGAATGCACATAGAGGAGAATATCTATAGGGCATGAATACATGATTTTAGTGCCAAGAGCCAGGACAGACGACAATTTAGTAGAGACTGGTTGACAAGTCTAGATGGATATACCCACAAAGATGAAAGAATTTCTGATAAAGGTGAGTTCTATCCAAGTTCATGATTTGTTTAAAGTTATAAATAAAAGAGAAATGGCTGAGTACTACTTGAGGGAAGTATTATTTAAAAATTATTTTGATATTCACATTCATATGTTCAATCATTCGTAAATCTTCAGCTTAAGAGCATTGTTGATGTACTTGACTCAATATTTTATCATTGTAAAATATTAAAATATGAAAAAAAAAATGAATAATATATATAAGAACGAATTTTAAGAGAACAAAGTTTCTTATAAAGGACTGAAATGAATCATTAGCTCACTTATTGGATTATTCTTTTTAAAAAGTTGCTAAATTATTTCTTGCTAAAGTTTCATCATTAAAAAATATTGGTTAATTTATTATACCACTTTGAGAAATTGTTGGCACTATTAACATAATTCGAGGAATCTTTATTTGTTTTATTCGCTCGCTTGCAAAAATATTAACAAGATCACCTATAGAAGTCGATTGGATAAGCCGCTGCTTCAACATTCTCCATCACTTTTCTTGACCCATTATCTTCTAATTTCATTTCTTTTAGTAAAGAGATGTCAGTCATGTTAACTTATAAGAAGAGAAGTTGCAAAGAAAGAAGTCGTTAAGTAATTTTCAAATGCTATTTCTATACCCATATTTATAGGCTTTTGCCAAGGTTGACATGAACATTTAGTCATATCAACGTCACAACTCTTCAAATGTATTATCATTAAGATAATGTATTTCTGATTCTCATTTTGCAAGTCTTTTTCAAAGATACAAAAAAAAAGAGAATCAAATTTACATCGAGAGAAAAGATATAATATTTGTTATTCATAGTAATTAGGCTATAGTGCATGACTGTATTTAAGTAAATACACTGGCAATGACAAATAAATTTTGTCAGATGCTGGAGAATAAAAGAGATTATCACACATGAATGATAGTAAAAGTGTTCATTTGTATTGGTAAGTTGATGCCTTCACTTAATGCTTGGCTGTTTGATTGACCGCACAAATCATGATTGATGGCCATATCAATATCAACATTGAACTCACAACCCTGAACCTAGATATGATACTCTATCAACCCAATGGCATATAATTTTATATCCATTTATCTACCAAATTACTCGGATGGCATTGGCTTAAGGGCATTTTTGGTTCACGGAAACTTTAAATACAGGTTGGCCTAGCTATGTTGTTAGATTTGTCAATTACTAAAATGGCTTAAGCCAACTTTTTTGCTTAACCTCTTTGGGAGCAAGGTAAGAAACTATTTGTTTCACTCTTTCGCATATTCTCATTTCTATCCCTTGCAAAAACAGATTTGAAATTGATTATGTCCTCTTTATGAGGCCACACTATTTACTTGCTCCTTGCAGTTTTCTCACGTGAAACTTAGCTTAAAGCAGTTCAAACTTTGTTTATAGGAGAATCTGGGTTCATTGATCATTGTGTGTAGAACTCTCTTCTGGTGCAAGCATTGTTTGGAACACATCATCATAATCATATTGAGTGATTTTATAAAATAAGCCGAATTAGTTTTTTGGTGTTGTTTGAATTAGTCAGGCCAATGCTCCGTGATAGTATTAGGTTGGGGAGTTTTGGATTGTTCACATGTCTTTGTATGTGCAGGCAGGTTGGGTTTATGGGAAATGATGCCATGCCCATTGAATTAACTAAGGCCATGTCATAAGGATTTCAGTTGACGTGTTCTAAATGGCTTATTTAATCAGACACAATTTTTAAATATTGAAATTCAAAATAATGTGGAATAAAGCGGGATTATTTTTTTGACATGAAAGAGGGCATCAATTCATATTAATTATTAGAAGATAAAAGAAATAACATAAGATAAGAAAGCATAAAATAGGAAAGTAAATAATTTATAATCCAATGAAATAAATATAAAATAGGAAATGAAATAACTCTTTAATCTAAGAAAATAATTTATTCTTCATAACTTCTCACAGGAGTAAATTATTTCCTAAAATAACTTCTAACATTCCCCCTCAAGTTGAAACATGGTTTAAAACCATGTTCAATTTGAATTTGAAAATATCAAACAATGAGTGAGGGTGATCTCATGAAGTAGAACTTGAAGACTTCATCTCGTACTGCTGTTGTCTTTGACTGCAGTTCCTGCAGTGTCTGTAGGTAGGTAGAAGACTCTTACAAACAATGTTTCAGTGGAGTTTACAGGGGAGGCAGAGAACGGCGGTGGTCTTTGATTGTAGTTCATGTAGTGTCCGTAGGTAAACATAAGGTATGAGAGTTTATAGGAAAGTAGACAACGTGCAGGAAATGGTTGACTTCTAGTTAACTGTAATTGTGTTTGACTGCAGTTCCTGTAGGTAGAAGAAAGAATTCTATAGGCAATGCTGCATGAGAATTTGCAGGGAAGTAGACACTTTCGGAAAAACTGCAGAGAAAAAGGAAAAGGAAAAAGGTACACTGAAGGTAGGCCTTGCTGTGGGAAAAGGCCTAATGTAGAAATAGCTCCAGAGGAGGGCCTAATGTAGTAAAAGCTCCGTAGGAGGGTTTGATGTAAGAAAAGGGTTTGGAGGAGGGCCTTATGCAGGAAGAATTCCAGTGGAGGACCTGCTGCAGGAAAAGCTCCAAAGGAGAGCTTGTTGCAGGAAAAGTCTCCGGAAGAGGGCCTACTGTATGAAGAATTCCGGTGGAAAGCCTGCTGCTAGAAAAACTTCGAAGGAGGGCCTGATGCAGGAAAAACCTTCGGTGGAGGGCCTACTGCGAGAAAATCTCCAGAAGAGGGCCTACTGCAGGAAGAATTTCAGTGGAGGACATGGTGCAGGACAAGTTCCGGAGGAGGGCCTGATACAAGAAGAGTTCCAGAGGAGGCTTGATGCAGGAAAAAATTCCGTAGGAGGCCTGTTGCAGGAAACGCTTCGGAGAAGGATTTGTTTGCAGAAAAGATTCTGGAGGTCCTGTTGCAGGAAAAAGCTCCTGCTGCAGGAAAAAAGCTCCAAAGATGGGCCTGTGTTAGGCAAAAGCTCTTGAAAATATCTGATGCGAGTAGAGCTTGCAACATGATACTTCTAGCTATAACATTGGGAGGCTGACATGTTTGTCCAAAAACAACTCCATTCCTTGCATTTGCACCATAACAAACAAAAATATACCCACTCCTCAAAGCACTTGGAGGTTCGCTAACATAACCAACGCCAAGTCCACCAGGATTTTCATAGGCCTGTGTTCCAGTAGCCGCCATACACTCCAATACCTACACCATTGGTAGTAGTTCCATAACCATAAGGAGGAGTACCGTAACCCACAAACCATATGGATTATAACCAAAGACATCAACGTATTCAAACTCCTTCAACCCATCAAGCAGAGTAAGGATGGCACCTCTTGACATTGAGCATTTAGTGCTCTCAAGTTTTTGAAGCCGTGAAAGGCATTCACAAATGATAGAAGTCATTGATTCATCCATTGTATCAGAAAAAACCTTCAAGTCAATGAAATTACCACAACATATATTGTCATGTCGAAGAAGCTGATGGCAGATCAAGCTCTCATCCACAACTATTCCCTTGAGAAATTCAATTTTGCAAATGGCCTTGCAAAATTCAGTTTCTAATACATTAGGATTCTTCATGTTGAATTATTGAAACATTGGACACCTGTTTGTGACATTTTCAAGATCTATCTCGTCGGAAAAGATTGGGAAGTAGACAGAGTCGATGCTATCTGTTGAAAGATCTGATTTGAATTACAAAATTTATTGGCTTTCCTCTTATACAAAATTTATTATCCCTCATTTTATATATTATTTGGTAGCTGCACAAATCATGCTTAATTAGCCTTGTAATGTAATAAGAAATAATTGTAACCTATTTAGTTATTTTCCTTATCCAGGAGGTGAGATTCCTATATTAAAGGTACCGAGTCTTGGGTCAGTAAAAAGGAACAAATTTTCTCTCCAAGTTTACGCTGTTTTTCATAGTATCAGAGCGGGAATAAAAATTCCGGAAAACCTTAGTCTTCTTCCTTCCAAATCCCGAAATATTGCAAAAGTCGTCGCCGCTGCTCTGAATTGCAAAAGCAGTAGCTTTCTGCTTCCTCGCCGTGGCTTTAATTTGCTTTGCTGCACATAAATTCACAATTCATGAAACCACTAACCTTCCCCTATTCCGAAATTCGCGAAGCCTGTGACCGCCACTTGCGAAGCCTTCTTTTTCCTCTTCATGTGCAGCCACTGGAACTCCATCTTACACCTGCAAAGCCGAACAATCTCTTCCTTCTATCATGTCTGAAAATAAAAATGATTCTGTCACCTCTACTCAACCTTCCACCCTGTCATCTGCGTCCGCACCACCCTCCTCTATAACCACCGAAAATCATCCAGCCCAAATCACCACAATCCCTCTCAATGGTGATAATTTTCTACGCTGGTCACAATTGGTTAGGATGTACATTACAGAAAGAGGAAAGATATACTATCTAACAGGGGAAGTCCGCGAGCCAGCCACTACAGATCCATCCCACGCAACCTGGGATGCAGAAAATTCCATGATAATGACATAGTTGGCAAACTCTATGGAAGAAGAGAGAGATGCAAACTACATGTTTTACTCTACTGTCAAAGAACTCTGGGAGAATGTGACCCAAATGTATTCGTATATGGGTAACTAATCTCAGGTTTACAAACTTTCCCTGAAACTTGATGATATTCATCAAGGTAACGACTCTGTCACAAAATATCTTAATTCCTTGAAGAGAATATGGCAAAACCTAGACCTGTTTAATAATCAAGTGTGGAAGTGTCCTGATGATGCTAGTAGGTATAAAACCATTGTTGATCCAAATAGAATTTTTAAATTTCTTGCCGGACTTAATGAGGAGTTTGACGAGGTTAGGGGTAAAATTATTGGGAGAAGTCCCATGCCTTCAATCCATGAGGCTTTCTCGGAAGTCCGCCGTGAATAAACTTGAAGAGGAGTGATGCTCAACAAGAAATCCACTCCTACCAACATACCTGAGACCTCGACATTCCATTCTGAGGTTCATATCAGCAAGTGAACTGTTCCATATTCACAGACGAATGAGGAGAAACCCGGGTGTGGTGTGATCATTGCAACAGACGACGACACACTAGAGAAACCTGCTGGTACCTCCACGGTAAACCTGCAAATTGGAAGCTAAGAAACAAACGCAAGCCACCTACTGCAAATGCTGCTGCCGAACAAACTAGCCCATTTAACAAAGAGTAAATCGATCAACTCCTGAATCTGCTAAACCCTAGTCTGGCTACTGGTACTCCAAATTGTTAGATGGTACATGCAGATAGAAAATAAACCCTTGGATTATTGATTCGAGAGCTTCTGATCATATGCCAAATTTACACAATTTTTTTGATTCATACATCCCATGTTCTGACCATGAAAAAGTTCGTATTACTGACAGTAGTTTCTCTTCCATTGCTGAAAAATGAAACATTAACCTGTCCAAGTGTATAGGTCTTAAATCTGTACTCCATGTTCCAAAATTCAAATGTAACCTTCTATTCGTCAGCAAACTTTCAAAGGATTCTAACTGCCTTGTAATTTTCTGTGAATTCTCTTTTGTTTTTCATGACCAGAAGTCGAGGATGATTATTGAGAGAAAAAAGATAGGATGACTTTACTACTTTGAGGATACTGATCTTAGTAAAAAAATGGTTCAAGTTTATAACAGTATAAGTTCAAACCCTACATTAGAAAAAATAATGGCATCACATTTTATACTTGGCTATCCAAGTTTTTCTTATTTAAGAGATTTGTTTCCTAATTTGTTTAAGGGTGTTAATTGTGCTTTACTTCAATGTGAAACATGTTATTTGACAAAAAATCATCGCATAAATTTTGCTCCAAAACTTTACTATTCTTCAAAACTTTTTTCATGATCCATAGTGATGTTTGGGGACCTTCAAAAGTCAAAACATGATCTGAAAAAATGGAATTTGTGACTTTTATTGACGATCACATCAGAATATATTGAGTTTATCTTATAAGCAAAAAATCATAATTTGAAAAACTTTTCAAAGATTTTTACAACATGATTGAAACTCAATTTGAAACTAGAATATGCATCCTTATAACTGACAATGGAACTGAATACTTTAATGAATGTTTATGAGAGTTTTTAATAAACAACGACATAATTCATCAATCCACTTGTTGTGACATTCCACAACAAAATGAAATTGCTGAAAGAAAAAATAGACATTTACTTGAGATTGCTCGGACTATTATGTTTTCAATGAATATTTCTAAATATTTATGGTGGGACGCTGTTTTAACATCTTATTTGATACAACGAATGCTAAATTGAGTTTTACAATATACAACTCCTCTAAACAAATTGAAAAATAGTTTTTCAATTCTACGAATGTCTTCAAATATTCTTTTAAAATTCTTTGGATGCACATGTTTCATTCATATTCCGAATAAATTTTGATCAAAATTGGATCCAAAATATGAAAAATGCATTTTTCTTGGATATGCTTCAAACAAAAAGGTTTACAAATGCTTTAATCCTGTCACCAAAAAAAATTACATTAGTATGAATGTGATCTCTATGGAAAAAATTCACTTATTTCACAAAAATCCACCTCAGGGAGAGTATAATGTAGATGAAGAAGATGATTTTTGACAAGTTTCTAATTCATTACTGAGAGTTGTTCTAACACCAAGTACACCTGAAGTCCTTGAAAACATAGATCCAGAAATAGTTGTTGAAAATAATAAAACCCAGGAGAAACCTAGTCAAGAGACACCTGAAATTATCTTGTCTAATACAGGGGGAGAAATACTGCATAATATAACAGCAGAACCTCAGGAAGAGACTCCATAAAAGGAAAAATGTCCAAATTGAATCTTTAGCTCCCTCCCAATCTGAAGAACTGAATGATGATCCTCAAGAAACACAAACAATTTCCAATCCTGATCTTATTTTTTCACCAACAAAAACTCAATATTCAAAGGTTATGAATCTAGATCTTTCTATAGCCTTTTGAAAAGGAACACTTTCTTGTACTACCAAACATCCCATTTCGAAATACCTATCCTACAAAAAAATCTCACACAAACATCAAGCTTTTTTGTCAAAAATTTCTAATTTGTCTGAACCCAGAACGATACAGGAAGCTCTCAGTAATTCAAATTGGAGAATAACAGTAAAGGAAGAGATGGATGCTCTTTTGAAAAATAAAACCTGAGAAGTTGTCACTTTACCAAGAGATAAGTCTACTGTTGGGTGTAAATGGGTCTTCACTACTAAAGTCAAAGCTGATGGGAGTGTCGAAAGATACAAAGCGAGATTAGTAGCGAAATGATTCACTCAAACTCACGGAATTGACTTTCAAAAGACATTCGCTCCGGTAGCCAAGATTAATTCTATTCGTGTTCTACTGTCCATAGCAGCAAACCGTGATTGACCCTTACATCAGCTCGACGTTAAAAAAGCTTTCCTAAATGGTGAATTAGAGGAGGTATTCATGGATCTTCCACCAGGATTGAGAAGAATTTTTGAGAAGACAAGGTGTGCAAATTGAAAAAATTCTTGTATGAGCTCAAACAATCTCCTCGCGCCTGGTTTGTGAGATTTGGAATGATGATTACAAAATATAGATACACTCAGAGTCAAACTGATCATACTATGTTCTACAAATATTCAGAAACTGGCAAACTCGCTATACTCATTGTCTATGTCGATGATATTACCCTTACAGGAAATGATGCTAGGGAAATTGAGACATTGAAAGAAAGATTGGCCATAGAATTCGAGATTAAAAATCTGGGAGCTGTGAAGTACTTTCTCGGTATTGAGTTTGCCAGATCTAAGGAGGGGATCTTTATTAATCAGCGAAAGTATGTACTCGATTTACTCAGTGAAACCGGAATGCTCGGGTGCAAATCAGCTGAAACCCCGATTGAACTAAAGAAAAGGTTATCAGTGACAAATAGAATAGATGTTAATAAAGAACAATATCATAGACTAGTGGGAAGACTAATCTACTTGTCACACACTCGTCCTGATATAGCCTTTGCTGTAAGCATGGTAAATCAGTTTATGCACTCTCCAAATACTCATCACTTGGAGGCTGTGTATCTGATTCTTAGGTATCTGAAAGGAATGCCCGGAAGAGGACTACTATTCAAGAAAAATGAACACTTATAGATAGAACATTTATATATCCAGATTGGGCTGGGAGTGTTACAGATAGAAGGTCAACCTCAGGGTACTGCACTTTTCTAGGAGGAAACTTAGTAACCTGGAGGAGTAAGAAGCAAAGTGTCGTGACAAGAAGCAGTGCTGAAGCTGAATTTAGATTTGTGACTTATGGGATATGTGAAGTTCTATGAATTAGAAGAATTCTCAAGCAGTTAAAAATTCATAGTCCACCACCAATAAAAGTGTACTGTGATAATCAGTCTGTCATCGCCGTCGCCCATAATCTTGTCCTTCATGATAGAACAAAACACGTGGAGATAGACAAGCACTTCATCAAAAAAAAAAAAATTGACAGAGGAGATATTTGCATGGTGCATGTTCTTTGCAACTACTAAGCAACAAATATTCTAACAAAAGGTCTTCACAGAAAACAGTTCGACGGTTTAGTGTGCAAGCTGTCTCTAAAAGATATATTCATGCCAACTTGAAGAGGAGTGCTGAAAGATCTGATTTGAATTACAGAATTTATTGTCTTTTCTCTTATACACAATTTTTTATCCTTCCTTCTATATATTATTTGGTAGCTGTACAAATCATGCTTAATTAGCCTTGTAATGTAATAGGAAATAATTGTAACCTATTTAGTTATTTTCCTTATCTAGGAGGTGGGATTCCTATATGTAAAGGTACCGGGTATTGCATGAGTAAGAAGGAACTAATTTTCTCTCCAAGTTTACGCTGATTTTCAACCTCTTCACTTCGGATGATGGCGGAATCGAACAGATCGATGAAGTAGACTATTTCATCGTGCCGACAACTGAGACGATGAGAAATATCATTCCTACTTCCGAAGTTGAGCACACGCTAGCAAAATGGATCCCACACAACGTATTGCCACACTGAGCACACATATGACAAACCGGCTATAAGATTTGCTACTCCGATCCGTGAGAAAATCGCAACCAAGAGGTCACTACTCGGTCCTCCCACCTTCTGCTCCCTTCATCTCAGATAGCGCCGCTTCCCTTACTAACGACTAGAATACTTTTTCTTTCATAGTTCGTCGCCTCCATCTCTGAGGAGAACCTGAAGACTGAACGAAGAATGTTTGAGAGAGGAGAGAGACAATGCACCTCCCTTCCCACAGGAAGGATGGCAGGAAGGGAGTCCCGCGGCTTTGGAGAGAGGATCAGAGGCTATGGTTGTGAATTTGGCTCTAATACCATGTTGAATTTAAGAATAATGCGGAATAAAACATGACTATTTTATTGATATGAAAGGGGTTATAAATAACCCTTACATGAATCATAGAATAGGAAAGTCAATAAAAAGAAAATAACATGAAAAAAAAGACATATCACCTAATATCTCTAATAATCAATTCATATTAATTATTAGAAGATAAATGAATTAACATAAAACAAGAAAGCCTAAAATAGGAAAGAACATAGTTCTTAATCAAATAAAATAAATATAAAATAGGAAAAGAAATAACTCCTTGATCTAAGGAAATAATTTATTCCTCATAACTTCTCACAAGAATAAATTATTTCATAATATAACTTATAACATTAAAGAAATGAAATAAGAGTGTTAATTAAGATTTAATAGATGCAAACCAAAAATTTGTGTAATGTTAACAGTTGTGCATCACCCTAACTTCATTTATGAATTCCCTCATCCTTGTTTCATATTATTTTCATTTATTTTTTCTGTGCTTGTTTCCTGATTTTGAAAAATCCAATTTTAATCTTCAGGTGCAGGAACACCAATACGACGAGGATTGGGGGCTGTATCTATTTTAAAGTGGTCACCAACTGGAGATTATCTCCTAACTACAATGAGGTATGTGCAACATTTCCTTAATTTTTTATGCTACTTTATGATGAAATTTTTGTGTTGAATAATTTGGTTTTGTATTTCAATTTCATTGTTGACTACCAGTGATGGAACATTCTATCTCTGGGAGACTAACACATGGACATCAGAACCGTGGTCTTCAACTGGTGGGTATGTCACGGTGAGTTATGTCTGAACAACTATGCTGTACTTATTTAAGGCCTTCAAAAATAGCTCATTAAACTCTTTTGATCTTCATATTCATCACCACCATCATTAAATTTCTTATCCCAATTGAGTTCGGCTTCGTGAATTTTCATTTTACATTCATTTTTCTTGCATACTGCTTGAGATATTAGTTAGACCACCCAATTCCTATGGATTTACATATCTAACATCTTAAATTTACTTTTTGCACTTTTACCATTCAAATCTTTCATCTCACATAAAAAATACCACCTTTTTAACTTAAAAAAAGGTGAAATACACCCTTTCATGCATAGATAAGGTAACATGCATGCAATAAATGAAGTTTAGGAGTTAGATATGTAAATACATAGGAATTGAGTGGTATGTATCTAAATTTTCCTTAAATTTATTCTAAACAAATCATTTTGAACGTGCCGTTACCCAAGCTTATCATTTCTCCCTCATAACCTTCAACAATAATTTAAATGGTTTAAATATTTTTCTTTTTTGTAATAAACTTTTTGGCAATACATGCATGCTTGAAGCTCCGAGCTTTACTGAATTTATGTAATCAATCATCCTTTTCTGTTGCATTCTCCTCCTATAATCATAGTGTAGCTGGTTATATTTGCATGGAAGACAACTTGATGCAAATTTTGCATTTCTTGGTAGGGTGCTGCTTGGGATCCTATGGGGCGCATGGCATTGCTTGCATTCTCAGAATCAAACACATTAGGTTCACTACACTTTGCTTCAAGGCCTCCAGCGTTAGGTAAGAGTATGTTATATATCAAGAGGCCATTTTTTTGTTTTGTTGTTGTGATCATTCTTATAATAAGACAAAAAATTTATGTTTTTGTCCTGAACTAATCTTCCTAATCCTTCAACACATTTAAACTATTCTGTGGAATTACATTGCTAATGACTAATTCTTCTGAATTTTGTACCATTTTTTATGGAAGTTGGATCATTATTAGGGAACATGTTTTGTTGTTTTGATCATTCGTATAATAAGACAAAAAAAAATCACGTTTTTGTCCTTAACCAATCTTCCTAATTCTTCAACACATTTAAACTATTATGTGGAATTACATTTCTAATGATTAATTCTTCTGAATCTTGTACCATTTCTTATGGAAGTTGAATCATTACTCGGAACATGTTTTTGAACGTTTTTGTTGAAAATTTATCAGCAGAACATGGGAGAGAACCAATTTTGTACTGAAATTTTCTGATACCATGTTTTTGAAAGAAACTATATTACTTTTCTAAGGTGTTAGATATGACAATGAAATATTTGTGTAGCATAATTAATACTTGAATCATGTTGGGGTAGGATTTATGATGTGTCAACTGTCCAAACTATTCTCATGTTTTGTTTCAATTCTTGATGTCTCTATGCATTCTTCGACATTGTAGTGGTGTCCTGATGATCTATACTGATGCTGTTCAGTTTTGGCTTGGATCAACTGAACAGTTCCTGGGATCCTCAATTATATCCATTCATCCACAACTTTTCAGTTAGAGGAATGTGTAGCTGGACAGATGAAAGATCGACAGGGCGGCAGGCTCATGGTTGCCTTAGAATCTTATTTTGTGCCAGTTCTTTCTGCTCATTTTCGCAGTATTGTGCTGCATCTGCAAGAAAAATTTTTGGCCTCTGCTGCTTTCCTTATCCCTCTTGGCATATTTAATTTACCATGCTCCCAAAACTTTTCATAGCTTGCCTTCCTGAAGACACGGCATACATTCAGTTATGTTCTTGTTTGGCTGTACAGATCTTATGCATCCGTGTTAAGTTCCAAAATACCGTGATGGGAATCCTTTTGCATTTGAATGAATGTTCATATCCAACGTCATATTGATGTAATTTTATTAAAAAAAGCACTTGCTTTCTAAATTTTTATTTATTTATTTTTTCAGACTACAATCGATTATCTCTTTAGCAGAATAGCTAAAACAATTACCTACATCACTTCATTGGTTGATATGCACAATTCCTACAATTAATCCACTCTTGAGCTTTTGATCTTGGCTATAATTAATTTGATTCGGCTTCTTTTCCCATATCCCTTCACTTGGTGGCATTGAGATCAATAAAATGGAGGCTTTCTTGGGTTTGTAGGCTTTGCTGCCAAATAGTTTCTATTTACCTATGGGCTGTTTGGTTTGTTAAAAAGAGAATGTATAAAAGGAATATAATTTAATTGAAATGTAGTATATTTGAAATACTTCTAAGTTTTTTAATTTGGTGAAAGGTAAATTCAGGAGTTTAAAATTTTTAAATTTATGGGATTAAATTTAAATAAATTAAGTATAATCTCATTCTTTATAGGGTAATATGGAGAACTCCTTCTCTAGGCATTCAAAACATTAATTGGTTGATGGATAAAATAAGTATAATTGTTTTTTTCAAATTGATTTAAATTATATACGCTCCATCGTCACCTAGTTGTAGTTTTAAATAAAATAGGGTTTTAACCTTATGGACGGATGTGGACAAAAAAATTCGTCCACAAAATTAATATTAGGACGGGATCTTGGAATATATGTACTTTTACGAGTAAATTAATATAATTAATAGATATTATGGTTGATAGGAAGATAAATATTTTTTGCTATCAAGTAACTAAATGGGTTTGAAAAAATCTAAGGATATTGATAGCTTAGATTTTAAATTTTGGTATTCAGGCATGAGTCACACTAAAATGATGTAGGTGTAATTATAGTTAAGAGTTTGAAAGATAATGTTGTAAAAACTAATAGAATTGGAGATAGAATTATAATCCTAAAGATTGTTGTTGCTACTAAAATTCTTAATGTTATAAGTATCTATGCTCCTCAAGTAGGTTTAGATATATGTTCAAAAGAAAACTTTGGAATGACTAAAAAGAATTAATACGAATGATATATCTAGAAAGAATTTTTATTGGAAGAGATTTAAATGGGTTAACTTCATGATAGGTCTAAAACTGGTCTTGTTTAACTCCTTTATAGTTTGGTTTGACATTTTTGTTATTGATCTATAAGGAGCTTTGTGAGTTGATTTAGCTGAATAATCAACTTGATAAATTATATTGCATCGACCTCTTTTTTTATTCTTTGCTCAGCTTTATACTTTCAGCAAAATGATAGATTTTTTTTTAATTTCTTAAATTGTAATTGCAGCATTTGTTTAAATTATATTACTCATTGTGAACTTATTTTTAATTAGCTTGCCGGGAAAAAAACAAATTTCTTTGACAATGTTTTTGCGAATCTGGTGAATGCTAAATGCAAAGTAATCTTATGTGCTATGATTTTGACTTATAATCTCTCTTCAATTTTTTTTTTAATTTACTTGGTACATAGTTACCATGCAAACAATAAAAAATTCCTATTACTTCGCATATTGACAATTTTAAATTGCTATAAAATTGATCTCAAAACTTAATATTTTCAAAGTTTTGTATTATTGGTGTCACACCACAGTTGATCCCTCTTAGGGTCAAATAATGATACAATAGTGGTGGATGACTCAACTAGACACGATTCTCATCAGGCCTATTTTTGATTCGCACAACTCAGGACTAAGTGGGCCATGAATTAGTTTCACTCATTCGTTGCAAACATTAACAATCCAATTCAATTCGAATTTCATTCATTTTCTCATAATGATTAAACATGCATCAGCATGTCGTAAAACATATACAGAGTTGCTAAGCATTAATCATTAAAAGTACATTCCCCAAAAGTCTTCAGAACGCTACCAAAATTTTATAGTTTAAAAGATGTACAAAGGCTCAACTTGCTGATCACTCTGATGATCATTACCTTTCTTTTATAATCAATAACATATAGGAGTACAACAATAACAACAACAACAAAGCCTTAATCCCA
>NEWO01000229.1:295123-311906 GCA_003013225.1 Phalaenopsis aphrodite
TTAGTGTCATATTTTCATTTAGTTCTAATAAATTAAGATCATTTTTAATACAATAAGCCCAAGTCTTTCTAGGTCTACCTCTGCCTTTCTTAACATAAGTCTAATCTAAAACATCTACTCTCCTAATCGGATCATCAGATAATCGACGCTTAATGTGACCAAACCATTTAAGACGACTTTCTGTAATTTTGTCCGTCACAGGAGCTACACCAACCCAATCACATATATATTCATTTCGCATTTTGTCTCTAAGTGTAAAGCGACTCATCCACCTAATCATTCTCATCTTAGCAGCACTTAACTTAGTATTATGTTTCTCTTTTAAAGGCCAACATTCAACGCCATAGAGCATTGCAGGTCTCACCACCATCTTAAAAAATTTTCCTTTCAGTCTAAGCGGTACTTTTCTTTCAGACAAAATGCTCAAAGCATTCGTCCACTTCAACCAACCAACTTGAATTCTACTATTAACATCCCCACTATATCATCATCGCTTTGAACAACAGACTCGAGATATCTAAATCGTTCACACCTTTCAATAATTTGATCACCCAAGGTTACACTTCTGTCACTAGAGCTACTACTACTAAAATTACATTCCATATATATTCAGTTTTAGTTCTGCTCAAATGAAGGCCTTTAGACTCCAATGTAGAGCTCAATAATTCAAGTTTTTTTTGGGCTTTTTCTCGTCTCATCAACGAGAAGGATATCATCAACAAAAAGCATACACCAAGGTACATCCTCCTGTAAATGTT
Organism: Phalaenopsis aphrodite; assembly: GCA_003013225.1. NCBI lineage: Eukaryota > Viridiplantae > Streptophyta > Magnoliopsida > Asparagales > Orchidaceae > Phalaenopsis > Phalaenopsis aphrodite. The sequence continues at coordinate 295,882 of NEWO01000229.1, forward strand.
CAGTAAGACCATCCACAACTAAAGAAAAAAAGATATGGGCTTAAAGCCGATCCTTGATGTAATCCAACAGATATAACGGAGAATTTGATCAATCCTTCTTCAATTCGAACACAAGTAACAACTCTAGTATACATATCTTTAATGACTTGAATATAAGTCATATTAACACCTTTCTTCTCAAGAACTCTTCAAAGGATATCTCTTGGAACCTTATCGTAAGTTTTTTCTAAATCAATAAAAGTCAAATGTAGATTCTCCTTATTATCTTTGAACTTCTCCATCAAACTTCTCAATAAATGCATAGCTTCCATAGTANAACTTGCTGATCACTCTGATGATCATTACCTTTCTTTTATAATCAATAACATATAGGAGTACAACAATAACAACAACAACAAAGCCTTAATCCCACGACGTGGGGTCTGCTACATGAATCCTTTTTCTCCATTGCATACTATTTAGTGTCATATTTTTATTTAGTTCTAATAAATTAAGATCATTTTTAATACAATAAGCCCAAGTCTTTCTAGGTCTACCTCTGCCTTTCTTAACATAAGTCTAATATAAAACATCTACTCTCCTAATTGGATCATCAGATAATCGACGCTTAATGTGACCAAACCATTTAAGACGACTTTCTGTAATTTTGTCCGTCACAGGAGCTACACCAACCCAATCACAAATATATTCATTTCACATTTTGTCTCTAAGTGTAAAGCGACTCATCCACCTAATCATTCTCATCTCGGAAACACTTAACTTAGTATTATGTTTCTCTTTTAAAGGCCAACATTGAACGCCATAGAGCATTGCAGGTCTCACCACCATCTTAAAAAATTTTCCTTTCAATCTAAGTGGTACTTTTCTATCAGACAAAAGGCTCAAAGCATTCGTTCACTTCAACCAACCAACTTGAATTCTACTATTAACATCCCCACCATATCATCATCGCTTTGAACAACAAACTCGAGATATCTAAATCGTTCACACCTTTCAATAATTTGATCACCCAAGGTTACACTTCCGTCACTAGAGCTACTACTGCTAAAATTACATTCCATATATATTCAGTTTTAGTTCTACTCAAATGAAGGCCTTTAGACTCCAATGTAGAGCTCCATAATTCAAGTTTTTTTTGGGCTTTTTCTCTCGTCTCATCCACGAGAAGGATATCATCAACAAAAAGCACACACCAAGGTACATCCTCCTGTAAATGTCCAGTAAGACCATCCATAACTAAAGAAAAAAAGATATGGGCTTAAAGCCGATCCCTGATGTAATCCAACAGATATAACAGAGTATTTGATCAATCCTTCTTCAGTTCGAACACAAGTAACAACTCTAGTATACATATCTTTAATGACTTGAATATAAGTCATATCAACACCTTTCTTCTCAAGAACTCTCCAAAGGATATCTCTTGCAACCTTATCGTAAGTTTTTTCTAAATCAATAAAAGTCAAATGTAGATTCTCCTTATTATCTTTGAACTTCTCCATCAAACTTCTCAATAAATGCATAGCTTCCATAGTANTTTTTTCTAAATCAATAAAAGTCAAATGTAGATTCTCCTTATTATCTTTGAACTTCTCCATCAAACTTCTCAATAAATGCATAGCTTCCATAGTAGACTTGCCCGACATAAATCAAAATTGATTATAAGAAATTTTTGTAATACATCTTAACCTATGTTCAATTACCCTCTCCCATAATTTTAAAGTATGACACATCAACTTAATTCCTCTATAATTTGCACACTCTTGTGCATCCCTTTATTGTTAAAAATGGGATCAAAATACTCTTCCTCCACTCCTCAGACATCTTTTTAGTTTTTAAAATAATATTAAAAAGTTTAGTAAGCCAAGAAACTCCCAAATCTCCTAAACATTTCCATACTTCAATTGGGATATCATAAAGTCCTACAAACTTTCTACCTTTGGTTTTCTTTAAAGTCTCATCAACTTCTTTTTTACTAATGCGACAATAAAAATAAAACGTTTTATTATTATTAATGATATTAAGATTATTAAGGTCAATCATATTTTTAGAAACTTTATTAAAAAGTTTATCAAAATAAATCTCCCACCTATGTTTAATATCATTTTCTAAGAAAAACATTTTTTGATTTTCATCTTTATTACACTTTAATTGAGTTAAATATTTACTTTGCTTTTCTCTTTGTTAGACTAATTTATACATATATTTTTCACCCTTCTTAGTATCTAATCTATTATAAAAATCATTAAAAGCAGAATTTTTAGCTTCACATATTGTTTTTTTAAACTCCCCGCGGGCTGTTTGATATTTTTCCTAGTTCTTTGAGCTTTTACATTTAAACCAATTTTTATAACACAACTTCTTATATTTTATCTTTTATTGCACATTATTATCTCACCACGAATTATTTTTATTTAAAGAAATTTTTTCTTTTGATTTTTCAAGTACGTCTTTTGCTATTTATTTAATAGTATTTGCTACTTTATCTCGCATAGCATTTGCTTCATCAAGAACATCCCAAATTTTGAAATATTGAAGTTTACTCATAAAAATAATTTTATTTGTATCCTTTAAGTTTCTCCATCTAATTCTACGATGATGAGTCCTAGTAGTTTTTATTTTACAACTCTTCATTTTAAAATCTAGAACTAACAATCGATGTTGGGTACTTAAATCCTCACTTGGAATGACCTTACAATCTTTATAATTTTGACAATCTCTTTTTCTTGTAAGAAAATAATCAATTTGTGTTTTATTGGATCCATTCTTATAAGTAATAAGACGCTCATCTCTTTTCTCGAATATTAATAATAACAAAATCATATGCTAAAGCAAAATCTAAAATAACTCTCTTCTTCATTAGTCACTCCGAAACCGTAGGCACCATGAATATTTCTAAAATCTTCTACCACTCTACCGACATGTCCATTTAAATCTTCTAAAAAAAAAATTATTTCTTCAAGAGATATCATTTGTATTAAGTCTTTTAAGTCTTTCCAGAATTTTTCTTTAGACCCTATATCTAAACTTACTTGAGGAGCATAAGCAGTGCTAAAGTATGATTTTATAGACGAAAATAAAATAACGTGTACTTTTAACTTTGACTAATATGAGTGACAACAATACAAAATAAATATGCTTTAATCACATGAACTATGTAAAAAAGAGTTTAGAAGCAGTAAGCATAATAAATTGTAAAAAACATGTATTTCATTCATCCCTTGCACAAATCTATGAATTTTTTTTAACTGCTTTATACTCAATATCTGTCATTTTTGGAATGTCATTTGTAGCCACACAGGCTTTGACTTAATTTTTTTCTTTGGGTCATCACTCAGCTCATCGGCTATCACAACTACTAGTAAATGTTGGTCATCTCCTAGCATAATAATTATCAACAACCTCCTGATACCAATAGATATATTCTAGCTTAAATATCAGAAGTCAGGAATTTTATAAATTTATCTGTTATCTTTACCTGAACGACTCATTTGTATAATAATCTACTTTTCATAACACTCGTGTCATTTTCTTAATCATTTTACTTTTAAAGATCATTTTTCATATGCATATATAATTGTATAAGTATGCATATACACAATTTGTTTAATTAATACCTTACAAATTCAATAAAAACAATAAAATTAGTAGGGTTTACTTGTGCTTATTTTTTTATAATATATGCACGTATTCAACAACATGCAAAAATTTTTATATACAATCTAATACCAATATATTACACATTAATCCTATAGAAATTTTATTTTTTCTTAATTAGTACATTATTATCGCACCTAGGTTGATAGGGCAACCTTACGACTAGTTTCCCGAGCTCACCTCGAGCTCATCGTCTAGAATACATTGCCTGGAATCACAAGCCCCCCTTAAAATTTTAGGAATTCTTAATTTAAACATAATTTAACATGTTATAAACTCGGTTACATATTTTTTTGAAATTGACTTCTCATACCAACCTGTGCTCTCCCTATTCCCCAATTTCTTATCCTACCACCTACTGAAAAATGTATTTAATATACTGCATTACAATATAATCGAAAGGAATTATTAGTTTAATGATATGACAATTAAATATTTTGCTTAGTTATCAAAATTTTACATTTATTGTATGTATGAGCCCCCTCCAAATACTTATATTCCTCTCAAAAATTAATCTCCTAGCTGAATCGAGTAAAAATATGGTTCAGTCACGTCAACTGCACTACCATCACGGTTCCGCCCCCAGTTACAGTTACCAGGACGTGAGAAAGGCAATGAACAGATAGAAATTAGGGAATTAAAGGATTAAATGAAAATATTATATGACATTCTTACCCCAACTATAACTTTCTCCCAAAATCTTCTCCCCTTTCTTTTCTCATCTTTCTTTGTCTATTTCCCGCAAGATTGACTTACCTGAGAGCTTCACCTCTCTGCTGCCCTTCAGCGCCTGACCGGTTCCCACCATAGTTTTGGGATTGTGGAATGCCCAAGCACATGACAAATGAAAGTGCGAAGGAAGGCAAATTGAATGCGGGGAAAAGAGAAAAAACTCGTGCTCCTTAGTCACAACCGTTAAATGCATGCTTTGCAAAGTGGATTTGCTACAGTGTTAGATACTAATAACGGGTTTTAATTAATTTAATTAGGTAATAAATGTAGTATTAAGTTAATATTTCATATTTTATTAAATAAAATATATTAATAATTAAAATATACTTCAAATTGATCGACACAAAATGTACTTTTTTATAAAAACAATTTGTGCGCTTGACGTGGGCTTTACGTAACCGACGGTTAGTCCAACTGGGACAGCTGGATCGGTTCAGGGAGGGGTCAAGGGAACCGGTTGGCCCAATTATTTGGGTTAGTGTTGCCACCCAAGTCCTCCTCTTCTACAATTATAAATATATTCTTTACTTTGTTTAGGATTAGTTTTTGCTGAGTTTACTGTCAGGAGCGCCATCAACGTCCATGTTTGTCCTTTTAAGGGTTGTTTCAAAGGTGAAAAGGTACTCTGGCTGCAACTCGTCTTGTGGTAGTGTTTATCTACCCTTCCTCGCTTTCCCAAATTTATCCCAGCCGCCGGATTTGCTGTCGTCTCTGCCAGAATTGCTCTTCAGGTGTTCACCACTTTTGCTCTCATCGTAAGGTGTCTTTTATGTTTGTTTTGATTATTTTTCTAGTGTCAACAGTCTTTATTTGTAACCCTATAGTATTTTCATTTGGATTGTGGTTTGGGTACTCCGGTATCGGCGCATTTCGAGAGGTGAGAAAAAATTAGGCATATTTTAAAATAATCAAAGTTTTACCTGATGTGGGCAAAATCGGGTACTACAGTTGGTCATTGATTAACCATGATAAACATGGGTTGAATTCTTTTTGAGAACCTGTATTTTGTTATTCCTTCACTGTTCTTTATTTTGCTTCTTTACTTGTCTTAACTTTTTTCAGTTTTCTGTAAAAGTTTTTGTTTCCTTGGCATCAGATGCACATCTACTTCCTGTGGAACTGCCAGAAATTTCTTCCTTGACCGGAAGGTAAAATCAGAGTTCATTATATAAAATCCATTTTCTTGTGTTCCTTTTTTTTGTCTTGCAATTCATGGAAAGCAAAAACGAAAGAATGAATGTGAACAGTTTGGAAACTGTCGTTATGTTGCGGCTACGATAATGCAGAAGCTTTTGTATTTTCACAATTTTTTTTATTTGGATTTTCACTATTTGAAATCACTATTACTGGTTTTTCTGGATGTGCAGCTATTGATTCCGTGGTCTGAAAAAAGCATCTGAGCCTACTCGTATGCTCATTTTTTTCATTTATTTTGATTTTTCTTGGGCTATTTCTTGGGCTATATCTCTGTTTTTGGTTGAGCCTTTCAAATAGTTGCATTTAAATTTAAAAGCTTAAACAGCTACCTGACTTCTTGAAAAGATATTAAGTTCCGTTATAACACTTTGGCAGTATAACCCAGAGCACTTGCATGGAGGACAACAATTCTATCCTTTTGTAGCACCAACCTATGTAACTACGTAAATTTATAAATTAGAAACGGTGTGGAATGTAGGCTGACCAAGATTGGAGGGAGCATTGGCGATAAATGCTGTAGAATTTCTTTTGAAATTATTTTCAGCTTGAACACTCCTCTGTACTCGTGGAATATTATTAAACCAAACACACGAACATAAAATTAGATATTTAAGATTTATAGAAGATGTGATAACTTAATATAAGAGTGTTCAAGTTTTAAGCATAATAAAAATACATTACACATTATTACTATTACATAATCTTGTAATCAGCTAGAACAACCTCTAAATATGTAACCACATAAGCGATCACAAACAAATGTCCACAATAAGATTGATATGACACAAATATACCTGTGCTATATGTGAGCATCTAACTTTAAGCACAAGCAAGTATATCTACTTTATATACGAGCACAAATGTCTTCAGATTTGAATCACCAAATGAACATTCAAGCATAAACGATGATAAAGCAAATTTGTAGGAATCTAAAGAAAACTGCTGTAAAAAAAATGAGTACAAGATATTTTTACATTGTTTAGCACCGAACTAGCATACATCTATGCATACACACTCACTTTCTTGGAATTTGACGAACCATTAACTAGAAAAACTTATTCTATTGAGCTCATGAAGAAAGAGGCATGAACACACTTTACTTCAATGGCAAATGCAACTCATTTTTGGTTTCAGCAAATGCTCCTTAATCCAAACTTTACATTACAATGCTTCTTCAAGTCCTCCAATACTCATCATCACAGTTTTGAAAAAATGTTTGAGGTGTGAGCCTTGAGGCTTGAATTGAGTCGCAGGAGTGCTTTATGTCCTAATTTTCATTGGTACAGGTGAGGCTTATGCCTTTTAGCAATAAGATGCACACCTTGAGATGCAATGCCTTGAGGTGCTAGACATAGGTAGCACCTCATTTTCTTAATTATATTAATTTATATGTTTATATTATTAATATATTTAATCAAATATTATGCCTTTATACGATATACACCCACACACAATTGAGCAGCCCTCGCAGGGGTTAGGGTTTGTTCTCTGCTTTTTTAAACCCTTTGTTTCTCTGTCAAGCATCGTCCCAAGCCCATTTTTTTGTAGCAACTTCTAATTTGGCTCTTTGTTGAGCGTCATTCTCTCTTCTTGCGCCCGTTAGCCTAAGCCTGACAACCTCAACCCATTAGAGCTTTTCTATCGAGTGTGTTCTTTAAGTTAATCAGAGTCTTCCTCTTCTTCATGACTTTCTCTTGTTTGCCTTATCTTCCTGTGATGTTGGGTCACTTAAATATAAATTTAGTTTTTCAGGATTACTTTTATAGATAATAGTTTCTTATTTTTTTTTAATATGCTTTTAACGATTATTTTGCTAAAAGGATATTTATGGCAATGGTCATATGAAAACGGGTTTGTGCTTTCTTGTGTTATGATTATCTCTATTAATTTGGTTTAGAGTTTAGGAATAATTTCTCTTTGCCTTTTATTGTTGTTGGGGTTTTAATAATTTGTAGATTAGTTTTATTTAATTTTACAAGCAATTTTGTCAAATATATCCGATTAATCAATTGAATATGATCACATTGTAGGTTGAATAGGAGAGCTCTGCTTTGTTTCGGTGCTTTAGATGACCTAACTTATGTTTGTCGTGTGCATTTAATTACCTAATGTTTAGTAGTAAATGACAACTAATGAGCAGTAGTTTTCCTAAATACTAAGTAGTACTTACTTAAACTTGCTTGATAGCTAGTTTATATTTTATTAAGCTTAAAAAAAAAAGGTAGAAGTTGTAATGCTCATGTAGGTTTATGATAAATTTTTTTGATAAATGTAATGCTAATTTGATATAATCTGAGGCATCTAATATAGTCCTCTTTCTTAAATAATTTTGTTTAATAATTTAATTTATTTCCTTAGCTTTTAAATTTTTAATAATGTTAATCAAAGAGTAGTGTTGTATGCTTAGCATGAATTTTATTTCAAGCTTTATGCATTTGCTTGATTTAACAATGCTAATTAGTTATAGCATGAGGCATGGGTTTGATTACAAGAGTTTTGCATGTTTCATTTATACTTATTTTATCTTTAATTATTTTTTTCCTGTATGTGAATTTTCCTATTCCAAAACTATTATATTATTATTAAACCCATTATATTTTTATTAAATGATATTATTATTATTATTATTTTATTAGAATGGGTGGTGTTGCAAGAAGAAGAGATCCAACTTGAAGGTATGGCAGTCACGTTGAAGTGCCAGAGAAGGTACAAAGAAAGGATGTGTTTACTTTAAATATAAATTTTGTGACAAATGATTTGCTGTTGGTGTTAAAAGATTTAAAGATCATTCAACTATGTTGGAGCATGTGAGAAAATGTCGGATGTTATTAAGGAATATGTTAAATATTTAAAAAAGTATGTCATCTCAAAAGAAATAGTACAAAGAAATATGAAAGAGATGGTGGAGAATAGTTCTTATTGTGATTTTTCAATATGATGGCTCCAACAGTAAAAGTCATTTGTTTTTTCTTGATCAAGGAATTTGGCGGCCAATGAAAAGATTTGTTGTCAATATGGGTGAAGATGAGAATATAAACTTTCAAACAGTTTCTATTTCAACTTCCGCAAAAAAAAGAAAAAAACAAAAAATGGCAAAAGTAATTTAAGTATAATGAAAGGCAATATGGGGTTTGAGCTTCAAAAAAGCAAGAGTAATTTAAGTATAATGATTATATAATTGAGTTATTAATTTGTTATTTTATTCAAAAATATATGTTGAATTCAATCTTAAATGATATAGGGATTAAGAGAAAAGGATTGATAATTGAAGACAATTTTGAAGATGATAATACAAAATTTGAGAATGATAGAATTATTACATATGATGATACTTTCAAAGATGATGAAAATGATGATGAGGTCACTATGGATTATGATCTTTGTGGCATTTAAATTCTAAATGAGTACTTTAAAGCTTAATCTTGTTTCAAACTTTGTCTTATGGTATCATTTAAGATTAGGATTTATGATTGATCTCTTTATAATGATGAATGAAATAAATATGTTGTTGTTTTGTCATATTTATGAATTATATTTAATTCTATGAGATTTTAATTCTTTTATTTCGAGGCTTATCCCTCGAACCGTAACAGGGCTTATGCCTCGCCTTCCTAGGACAAAATGTCTTAGTTCTCAAATTCACCTTTTTAAAAATTGCTCAACACTTATAAGTTTTGTAAAAGTCAACCAAAATTTTTTCATAATTTCAGTGGCTGACTTATGGCTATCTCTTAGCATACACAAGAATTTACAATCTGTACTCTAGAAAGATTACAAAATATACAAAAAAGTTCAATGCTGAACTAATATAAAGATTGAGAAACATGGAGATCATGCAAATGGAAGCTTTGAGGGATTCACACTTTGAAGAACACCTTAAACTATCCGTGAAAACACTTCAAAATGATTTTACAATAAAACTCTCAAATCTTTCTCAATTCCATAAAATTTTTAATCTCATTAAATCCACTATTTAAAGGCAAGTGAGAAAGCAAGAGAAAGCATTCCAAAAATATCTTAAAATTCAACCTTCATTTCATGGGCTAGGCAAACTTTCTTTCTCTTTTAATACGAAGGCTATGGGATTTGGGATCTTTTTTACTACTATTTAAGGGTCGTTGTAGTAAAACTGGCTGGTTTATTGTTTTCGAAGGCTAAGAGAAAATGTGGACCAGTTCGGGGTATATAGATATGTTTCCTTATGAAAGATTATGACAGTGGAATGCTGGCTTTTTTTGATGGAAAAGGATGAGAATTTCAAGATCAATGATTTGATCTGTTAGCTAACTAATAGCAGTGATTTTATGTTAATTGCATGCATGGTTAGAATGTTATATAATTTTCTATTTGGATTAGTTAACATCATGTAGACAACATGGGTTAGGATTTTGCGGAAGGTATATAAATTAGTTTTTGTAAAGTTGAAGCAGGTTTAGAGTCTTTTGCAAATTGAGGTATATTGCAAATTGAGGTATATTGAAGTAGGTTTCTCGATTTCTTTTTAAGTTGAAGTAGGTTTAGAAAAGAATACTCCGCTCCACATTGCAAATTGAGGTATATTCTCAAAAATTATTTGTATTTTTGAAGTATTAAAAATCTTAAAAGATTCATGTAAAGAGAAAAGAATTAAACTTTATGAAATCTTTAAGTTAATATAAATTTGTTAAGTGAAGAAATGTAAAAAGTTTTTAACTTTAAGAAGAAGATAGTGAATTTCAAAATCATGAAAGGCTATCCAGATATAGTAATCCTGACATATAAAAAAAAAGAAGAAAAGAAAGAAAGAAAAGAAAAAGGGGATTAAAAAGGATCCTGAAAAGAAAAGAAACATATATATATATATATAAGGAGAAGCTTGAGGAGATGCCTAATTAACAATTGGCTTCACTTGAATCAGCTTAAGAGAAAAGACTTGAACACATTTTTTAAACTTTTTATTTGAATGTTAGCTTAATTATTAATAAAGTCTTATGAAGTTTTTTTTCATATGAATTTGCTAAATGACTTTAATATAATAAATTGCAATTTTTCTTGAAAGAAATAGAGGATTAGAAACCTTAGATATAATTATTGAATATCTTTACAGCTTTAGTATGCAAATTGAGGTATATTCTCAAAAATTATTTGTATTTTTAAAGTATTAAAAATCTTAAAAGATTCATGTAAAAAGAAAAAAATTAAACTTTATGAAATCTTTAAGTTAATATAAATTTGTTAAGTGAAGAAATGTAAAAAGTTTTTAACTTTAAGAAGAAGTAGTGAAGTTCAAAATCATGAAAGGCTATCCAGATATAGTAATCCTGACATATAAAAAAAAAGTGAAGAAAAGAAAGAAAGAAAAGAAAAAGGGGATTAAAAAGGATCCTGAAAAGAAAAGAAACACACATATATATATATATATATATATGTATATATATATATATGTATATATATATATATATATATATATATATATATATATATATATATATATATGGAGAAGCTTGAGGAGATGCCTAATTAAAAATTGGCTTCACTTGAATCAGCTTAAGAGAAAAGACTTGAACACATTTTTTAAACTTTTTATTTGAATGTTAGCTTAATTATTACTAAAGTCTTATGAAGTTCTTTTTCATATGAATTTGCTAAGTGACTTTAATATAATAAATTACAATTTTTCTTGAAAGAAATAGAGGGTCAGAAACCTTAGATATAATTATTGAATATCTTTACAGCTTTAGTATTAACTGGAGTTGTTTTGAAATTTTTTTAAGTTATACTATTATATTTGGAAAACTAAAATATGAAATTCTAAAAGTTAAGGTTTTTATTATAAGTCATATTTTTTTATGTAGTAAAGGAGTTACTTGAGGACAAGTAACATGTAAGTTTGTGGGAATTATACACAAAAAATATATGCATTTTTAGACCCATCGATTGAACATGCTATTGTTATTACTTTAACTTTCTTTGTTTATAAAAAATTTTGTAAATAGAAATAAAATTTATATTAAAAGTGTGTTAAATGTATATAATATTAAAATATGTGAAATTATTTATAAAATCATTAGTAAACAATTTATTGAATCTAATAAATTAAAGTTAATGTCAAATTTATCATTCTTAGCACATAATTAACATAACAATTATAATAAAATTTATTTAACTTTTGGAATCAATTAAATTTGTTAAGATAATAAGGACATAATCAAAGAAGATTTATCAAATTATCTTTAAATTGGTTTTTTAATTAACATTTTAAGAAATGATTAACTTAATTTAGCATAACTAGTAGATTAATGAATAGAACAAGAAATTTTTTATTGCTTAAAAGTTGCTAACATACAAAGTGATTCAATTTAATGAATATGTACAATTTGTGCACATGATCATTAACAAGTAAATATTAAAATATTAATGTAATTTTGAACAAATAATAAATAAGGAATAAATCAAATAATTGGAAAATCAAGTCAGAAAATTTCAATAAATATGAAATAAGGTTTGCAATATTGGAAATATATGGAAAAATATGTTCATGATTTTTGAGTGTTTGGTGAAATACTACTTAGTTAATTTACATTGAATAAGTACTAAAATTTACACACTAGGCTAATTGGCCTAGGAACTATTATCTTGTACACAAAAATTCTTAAATTGAACATGCATGAGTCTTCTCCAAATAACTGGCACTATAGGTTAGTTTAGATGAATCAATCATCATCACTGATTCACTATGATTGTTACCATTTGATTAACTTCAAAAAAATAGTTAGCAAATTATTAGTTGATTTCACAAAAAATAATGTGATCAAATCATTATCGAGCCACACATGAGTCGCTTAGACTTAAGGTAACGAAGGGGCTTCTTAAATTGAACATACTTCTCCTCCAAAGAACTAGTGTTAAAGGTTAGTTTAGAGGAATCAATTATCATCACCATGGTTCTAGCATTTGATTATCCTAAAAAAAATTGACCCAACAGACTTATGAGGGGTCGAGCTTGATTGAACCGAACACTCGGTTCAATACGAGAAATTATTGTTCAAGGAGGAGGTTGGACCAACCCCCTCCTCCCTTTTTCATTGGGCAGGAATCAATTCCCCATTTCTTTTCTGTTTACCCAAGAATAGTTCAGAGAAAGAATTTCAGCTCCAGGGGGACAAGGAGAACTGCTAGCCAAACAAAGAGCTTTGCAGTCAGGGTTGGAGTGAGATCAATCTTGGTAGAGACACACTATCTTTCACACAAAGTGCATGGTAAAGGGCAAGGTTTGGAACTTGATCTTCAACAGTGGGAGTTGTGAAAACGTGGTGCCCATATTGATGGTGAAGAAATTGGGATATGCCATGCAGAAACATCTCCGGTCCTACTCCATTACCTGGTTGAAGAAGAGAAAAGAGATGTGGATCAATAGTGTTTGATCAAATTTTCAATTGGGGATCAGTTGCAGGAGCAAGTGTGGTGCGATGTGGTGTCAATGAACGCGTGTCGTATTTTGTTGGGAAGGCCTTAGCAGTTTGACCGCAAGACTCGACACGACGACTTTAAGTGTACTTACTTTTTCAAAATGGATGGGAAACACATTGTGTTGTTACCTGTTAAGGATGCATGAGGTGTAGGTGACACAAAAGAAGTGTTAGTCCTTCATGCAGTCAGTTCGGGATGCCCCAGTAGGATTGACATTAGTCCTACTAGAGGGAACTGAGGAGGAGAGTGAGATATCAACACCAATACAGTCACTATTACAGAACTTTCGGGATGTGATGACCGATTGTCACAACCACCACTGAGGGACAATCAACACACCATAGATCTCATACCAGGATTTGTGTTGTCCAATCGACCCTCGTACATATTGAGACCTGTAAGAGTACAAGGAGCTGCAGTGATAGGTAAACAATCTCGTCGTGATAGAGTTGGTTATAGAGAGTACCAACCAGTGTATTGTCCTCGCTTTAATGGTACCCAAGGATAACTCATGGCGGATGTGCATTGACAGCAGGACCATCAACAAGATTATCATCAAGTACTGGTTTCCCATACCTCTCATGGACGATCTCTTGGACCAGTTGAACAGAGCCATCAAATTTTCCAAGATTGACTTACACAGTGGGTATCACAATATCCGAATGAGAGTAGAAGACGAGTGGGGGATCTCCTTCAAGACACGAGATGGTTTATCACAATATTCAAATGAGACTAGAAGATAAATGGAAGGCCTCCTTCAAGACACAAGATGATTTATACGAGTGGATAGTTTTGCTTTTGAACTTGTCAAACTTGCCCAACATTTTTTTGACGTTGATGAACCAAGAATTCTGGACTCACATTGAGAAATTTGTGGTGGTCTACTTTGAAGAAATTCTGGTGTAAAATCGATCTGAGGATGAACATCTACATCACATGAGTTCGACCTTCGATATATTGGGTGCGAAGAAGCCATATGCTCATCCTAAGAAGTGCTATTTCATGACAGTATGTATGTTTTTTGGGTTATATCCTCTCTAGTTTAGACATTTAGATGGATTCGACAAAAATGAGGCTATTCTGAGCTGGACCGCACCACAATTGTTCACCGAGCTGAGACAGTTTTTGGGACTATCGTCTTTTTACAAGTGATAATCAAGAGCTTCAATACCATCACCGTCCCCCGTACAAATCTTTTGAAGGGAGATAAATTCCAGTGGATAGAGGTGGCTTATAATAGTTTCAATGCACTTAAGGAGAAGCCGACCCAGGCGCCAGTTTTGGCACTACCAGAGTTCAACTAGCTGTTCAATGTAGAATGCGATGCATCCAACATGGGAATATGAGTATTGCTGAGCCAGGGAGGTAACCCCACCGCTTTTTTCTGCGAGAAGCTGAATGATTCCAGGAGAAAATACTTGACGTGTGACAAGGAGTTTTATGCTATAGTGAGAGCTTTTGAGCACTGAGGTCATTACCTATTGACAAGTGAGCTCACGCTATTCATGAACCGTGAAACTTTGAAATTCTTGAACAATCAGAGTAATTGAAGGGCCGACACGCGACTTGGGTAGAGTTATTGGCATTAAGCACGGGCAGGAGTCCAAACCGTGTAGCAGATGCACTGAGCCACCGACACTTGCTGATCATTGTGATGTAGGCTTGCTTTGTGGACTTTGAGGTAGTAAAGCAGCTTTTTGAGACAGGCAAGAATTTCAAAAAAAAAAAAATTGGGAACAAATCCGGAGAGGCCCACTGGGCAGTACTACATAATTGAGGGTTACTTGTTCGACTAGAGTAAATTGCACGTTCTTAGATGTTGGCTGAGGGAGTCTATTGTTCAGGAGAGCTATAGTGGAGGCCTTTCAGGGCATTTTTGGCAGGGACAAGTCATCTGCACTCATGAGAGAGCACTTCTTTTGGCTTTGACTTGCAAGAGATGTAAAACGACACATCAGACAGTGTAAGATTTGTCATATGACAAAAACTAGGGGGACACAATATTGGGCTATACACCCCTTTACCAGTATTAGAGCTGTGGACTTAGCATGGATTTGTTATGGAACTTCCGAGGACACACCAAATAAGGATTCAATCACGGTCATCATGGATTGATTCTCGAAGACGACACATTTTGTACTATGCCACAGGACACTAAAGGCCTTGTACATCCGACTTGTACTTCAGAGAAATTGAGAAATTGCATGAAATACCCAAGATCATTACGTCAGACAGTGATGTTAAGTTTTTGAGCCACTTCTGGGGATATTGTGGAGAAAACTGGATCCTAAGCTCCAATTCAGTTTTGCAGCTCACCCCAGACGAAGTTAGTAAACACGAGCCTTCAAAATCTGTTGAGATGCTTTATTACGAAGAATATCAAATAGTGAGACTTGATTCTAGCTCAGACCGATTTTGCATATAATAGATCCATGAGTCAAACTACGGATCATACCCCATTTGGTGAAAATGTGCATATTGCATTAATATAACAAAAAAATTCACAAAAAATCCCTAAAAAAAGTTATAAAAGCTACACAAAAGGAGTAGTGGAGTTGGCGTCAGCCTCTACCACACTCAAAAAGTAGAGGTCACAAGTGTGAGCATCCCAAACAAAAGACCTATTCAAAGCAAGCCGATCACAAAATTGGACTGCTTTGTTACAATCTTTATGCGCAAAATGAAAAAGGACTTATTCAAAATAAAAAAGAGAAGCTATATCAGGACCATTACAGAAAATTTGGTTTCAAGCCATAGTCGCCATACCTTGAAGTGGTTGATGATCGTCTTGTTATCCCCTTCAATAATAATTTCTTTGGTATCCAACATCCATGGTTCCAACAAGGTACGCAGAAGAGAACCGCCTCAAATTCCACAAGTGAGATATCCGAATGAGTCAAGTGTTAGTTTGCCACACAAAGAACCTTTCCAACTTCGTCCTGGATAAGCACACCCAAACTGGATTGGTTGTTAGGAGGAAGAGCTCCATTAAT